>PVLD010002511.1:0-40210 GCA_004027595.1 Dinomys branickii
AAAAAAAAAAAAAAAAAAAAAGGAGCCTGACCATGACCTGACCGTGGTTTCCTTACAGTCGGATCACAGACATGGATGTGTAGTAGTCAGAGAATGTCATGGAAGCACAGAGAAAGGGCGATCAGAGATAAACCAAAGACATCCACTCACACAGCTGCCTCAAGTATTATCAAATCCAACACATAATCCAGGATCTGGGATAGGTGTAACCAGATGAATCCCAGCCCCTCTACCCACACACTGCAGCCCAGCTGGAGAAACTCTGGGTGGGGTGAGCAGTCGTGATCGTAGGCATTTACATTATGTCTTCAGTTTCAGGGCTCATAGTAGGACTGCTACAAAACTGAGTGGAATTGTGTTAGCAACATTCTGTCCTCATAGGCTTCCATGTATTTGCATAACACTTCCCAATTAAAAGACAAATTTGTACTATAAAAGTCGTGGGAAGATGTATTTGCCTTTCATCCTCCTTTGTATTTCCTCTGTCTAGTAACATATTTGTCATATTGTTGGAAACTCAATAAATATTTGTCTAGTAAAACGACTGTAAAGAGAGGAGAAAAGAACATTTCTTATTTTACTTTCAAAACAGGGATGTAAGTAAGAAAGCAATAGAATTAGAAAGCTAGATCCAGGAATGCTAAGCTCTTGAGATCCCCCAAGTATGTATTCAAATTTAGCACTCAACCTAAGGAACAAAGATCCAGTAGTGAGGTTCTTGAGAGGAGGGTTGGGAGCTGGCTAGACAGATATGCCTATAGACAGTAGACGGATGGTTTCTGAATGACTGATACCGATGTAGTAGTAACAGTGACACTCAGACATCATCACTGTCAGAGTTAGAGTAAGAACCTTCATACCTCTATGGGTGTAAATATTTAGTGATAGGGAAAAAAATATTTCCTTTGCTCTTACACAGAATCCTCCAGGACCGCATAGTACGGAAGAACCTAGAGGAGATACGTTCTTCTCTGTTTCCATTTTAATACAAGATTATGAAACAGTGATTGGAGGGGACCAGACTGTGCTATTCTGAGTTCTTCTGTTACAACGAGGTGAGTGCTAAGGTTGAGCCAATGACAAGGAAATCAGTTCTTGACTGAAAACTGGGTCAGACCTTATTTTGTGGGTCTATTCTATCCAGAGGACTCTGCAGGAGAGTTCCCTCCAATTTTCTTCTTGTAGAAAAGTATCTAAATTATAAGAAGAAAAAATCAGTATCTTTAAGAACCCAAAGGGTGAAGAGGGATCTCTGCCACATAAATCTCTGTCATTCGCCGGTCCCAGTATGCTCACTCTTGGAGACGACAGCAAGGTGACTCCTTGAATCAAAACCACTGTTGCACTCCTTTTGTCCATGTCTGGTACATGCCTGTTGGGGAGAAACTGTGCTATGGGCTTTCAGTCTATCAGTGAATTAATGATAAACCTTAAATCTCAATCATTCAATGCCAAAAATGGGACCAGTCGCTTTGGCACAATGTTTTTGAACTAAGTGTTTGAGATGATATGAGGACAGGAACTTAATGTCTGGTAGACGCAGAGATGTGCTGCTAGGTGAGTGTAGGAACAGGGAAGGGAAAAGGCAAGAAGAAAAGAAGTTCTTTTTTTCATGTTTCTGAACAGATTCCCAGAAAAAACAGGAGTCAATCTTAACATCTGTTCATCCCAACTTCGAGCTCAGCCCTCTCATGAACTACCCAACATCTTCCAAAGTATGCTGACCAAACCTGAAATGCACCATTCAAGAGACAGTGAGGTCCCCTTCATGATATTTAAAGTGAACAGGAGGGCCAAGAGTTCTCTATGTTTTACAGTTAAATAAATTATTGTACAATGGTGGTAGATGGGGTTAGAGGCAGAAATGTGATATGTTGGGCCTCATAATCAAAGTCTTTATAAATTGAAATGTTTTACAACTACAGTAAATTTAAATAACCCCAATTAACTTTCATTTAGTCCCTCTGACCTTTTTTAGAGGGTTATTGGAAATCAAGCTTAGGACCTTACACTTGCCAGGCAGGTGCTGTGCCGCTGAGCTATATCCCTGGCCCAGCCCCTCTGATCTTAACTTCAGAAACAACTATAGCATAAAAGTTAATATATGTAGCAGACATAAAACGTGCCGAGATCTGACTATGATCAAGTTATGATATACAATCACATACACAGACAGTGTAACAGTTAGTGAAATAATAATAGTAGTTATCAACATAACTGTCATATAAACCTAGTTACCCTAACATTTTCTTCGGAGGTGCAAAGCTAAGGAAGAAACAAGCCCTGATTAAATGAAAAAAGCACAGCACTTTACACTAGAAATAACTGCTGCTTACAAAAAAAATTAAAAAACATATACACATACATGCAAGCACACATACATATACAGTGAGGGTTTTTTACTAAGTTTTATAGCAAGTAAATGTGTAGAATTCTGGTGGCTGAAAATTGGTTCTAATTTATCTGTTCCAGTTTCCAGTTTGTGTACTGAACAGCTTGATTTGGCCAAGAGGACTGGAACCTAGAGAAAAAGAATCCTGGAAGCAAGTCTAAACCAACTGCTGTTTGAGGGCACATCTACCTGAAAAAATATTTTCAGAAAAGGGAAGGAATTACTCAGGATACATTTTCAAATGGTAAATTCTTCAAAAGAAGACCTTCCATGTACATCCTTCCCCATGACCCCTATCTTAAGCCCTGTGTTTGGCACCCCCTTAGTGCTCATTAAGGTCTAATTATTTTGTCTAGACAGGGCACACCCTACATCTTGCCAATGGCTTTATAAGATGAAAGACTTAGGTACCATAAGTTTATTGTCTTTCTCAGATTCATACGATCATCAAATGGCAGAACCAAATGTAACACATTCAGGTGGATTCCGGATAATGCACATTTACCAAGATTCTATAAAGAGTCTCAGGAAAACATATCAGGTTAGAATGGAAAACTTCTGAATCTCAGGATGAAGAGAAAACAGAATCAAGAAGCTTCCTTATTTCATCCTGAAATGCCAATATGTAGTCACTACACAAATTTAGAATCATGTATACAAAACAACCCAGTGAAGATACAATCCATAGACTGATTCATCCTATAGAAGTTTGACATACAAAGGACATAGAAATTGAGAACAAGCATGTGCACCTAGCAGGATGCCAAGTGATGACACTGACCAGAAGAGGCTGGCCAACTCTCTGCCAAGAGACTTCCCAAGCCCACATTCATGACCTTCCAAAATTTCCTAACATCTTCAGTCCAGACCACAGCTTTACAGATTTGAAAACATGAGGTGTCATCCCTACAGCAAATTTATCACTCTTAGCCACAGTTCAGTATGACTGTCAAGTCTCACTGTTTTGACCAGAAAAAAAGGCCATACATTGATGACAATAATATTTCTAGGACTCTAAGTTTTAAGCATGATAGTCAAACAATTTGTTAAATAAAGATCCACACAAATGATATAGAATCAAATCATTTGTGTTGGTAAGATTTGGAAAAGGGGGACTTAGATGGATTAATTCTGTAATGATGCCAGAAAAAAATTACTTACTATTAACAATTTTCTTAAGAATACTATAAGAACTCTATGTTTCAAAAATTGTTCTTTCTGTTTTCATACAGGAATGGTAGGTAGAGATTGTAATATTTAACCAAACCACCATAAGGGGGGGCCTAAAATCTTGACAGATGAGATGAAATGATGAGACGAGATGAGATGAGACAGATAGATATAAAGACAAAAAAGGACAGTAGAGTTTTAGGTCAAATACCTATGCAGAAATGTATCATGTAAGTAAGAAGAACAGGATTCAGTAAAAGGCACCTAGAATTATTAGACAAATAAAATAAATGATTTTTTTTTTTTTTTGTACTGGGAATCAAACTCAGGACCTCACACTTGCCAGGCAGGCACTGCAGCCCTGAGCTCCAAATAAAAATTTTCCATTTTACAAATGGCAGTGTAACATACAATTGTATTTTCTAAAGGGCAAAATGCTTAGAGATTGTATTGTTCATATATTTGATATTTCAAAGAACTTTATAAACCAGAGTACTAATAGAAGTTAAAATATTAGATTTCTCATGTAAAATTCACTATTACCTGATAAGCAGAAATATCTTGCAAGTCAAACATGCAATAAGAGAACAAGGCATGGGAGAAAATACAGAGGATAAACAAATAATAGTCACTGGCAAGTCTGAAATTCTATCTTGGTAATAGGACTTCGAGGGATACACAATGTGTGAAATTTGAAGAACACATTGAAGTGGAAAGGGGAATTTATAAAACTAGAGTTTTGCTTGGGTCATAGAACAGAAGTGTGATAATGCTTAAGTCGTAGTTTTTTTTTTATTTTGTGAACAAAACGTTAAATAACTTAGCTGAGTTACCCATTCCAGAAGCAATATAAACTGTCTCTTTAACACTTTATAATAACATGAGGCTCAAGAGAAAATTCATCTTTAAAGGCAATAACTGCAGTTTCAAACTTTGCCCATGACTATTCCAAGGGCTTAGAGATAATTCAATGCATTAATAGGTAAACAGATCGATAAAAGAATTAAGATGAGCAAGATAGGTAGGAAATTGTGTTGCAGAAGAATACATAGCCAGATGAAAGAGCAGATGGCTAATTAAAGAAATTCTCAAATATTCTTCTATTTAGATCAATAAGGTTCAAAGGACCTGGTCTGAGTCACAACGTGGAGATATGATCTTGGACAAATACTTAAAATTTCTCTGTATTAGTTTCCTCCTGTTAATATAAACAAGACCACTTAGTACCACCAGGAAAAAGAGAAAATTTACCAGATTACTGCAACCACAATATGTGAAAGCATTTTAAAACTTTGTTATATTCTCACAAATATCATTATAACTATAGTTTAAATTTGGAAGTGTAGCCTAATACTACCATCCACTTATCAGAGTCAGATGCTAATCGTATAGCTTTCAGTACCATAAATATGTGTACGTTTACATGTGTGCAGGTACATATGTATGTATATTTCCCCACGCTCAACTCCATTTTGCCACCTAGAATCTGCCTAAAATATTAACAAGCAAAAACTACTGAACTGCGAAGGAGACCTGAAGACTGAGCATGCCTTTGCTGCTTCAGACCAAGTAGATCTGTCAGAAAGTCTGTGGTCTCTCACTAAAAATAACATTAGTCAGTACATGCTTACCTATCTTTATCATAGCACAACTCATAACAGCTAAATCTTGGAAGTGACCTGTATGCTCATGAGCAAGTGAATAGATAAAGAAAGTATGGCATTTATACGCAAGTTTCGCACTGCTGCGCTATACAAAAGGATAAATAGGGGTCATTTTTAGGAAAACGAGTGCACAACAAGACCATAATGTTAAGTGAAGTAAATCAGATGCAGTAGCTTAAATACCATGTGATTTCTCATCTAAGAGAAACCCAGAGTATAAATAAAAGAGAAAAATAAAAGATACGTCATAGGAAACGGGGAGATGGATCTTTTACAAATGCGAAGAAGAGTTAGAGACCAAGAGATGTGAGGGAAGGAACTAGAAGGGGACATAAAAGGAGAGAAGATGTGTTACGCACGCATACCAACTCCTCATGGTGGATATAATCATTGAGTATTAATAAAAATAAGATCTTAAAAGTCATATCAATATGTTATGAAAATAAATATTTCATTTCAATTCTAATAAGAAACAGGAATAACTCTAAAGTCCATTCTTCCTGGTTGAATTGTTTTCCCTCAAAACACTTTGAAAAGACCTGTAGCCCCTAGTACTTCAGAAGGTGACTATATTTCAAGATAGTGTCTTTGAAGAAGTGACTAAATTAAAATGGGGACATTTAACTGACTAATCCAATATGACAGATTTCCCTATAATAAAAGAAGTTTGGAAACACTGAGAAACACAAAGGACCATGTAAGGATACATCATAAAGCAAGTTTTCTACAAACCAAGGAACAGAGCCTCACAATTCAAACTTGCTGGCACCCTGACATTAGACTTGCAGTTTCCAGAACCATAAGACACTAACATTTTGTTGTTTAAGCCACCTACTCAGTGGTATTTTGTTAGGATTTCACCTGCATGCTCTACAGCTTTGTGGCAATTACTTGGAGGTAAGAGGCATCATCCCAGTGAGACAGAATGGAAAACAGGAGTCCTAGAGAGAATGACCTCTGGAAACCTGTACTTCTCAGTTAACACACTGGAGTCCAAGGTCTGCAAATGACCTTATGGAAATGAGCCTAATGACAGCAAGTTGGAAGTTATGGGATGGGAAGTGAGGCAATTGGTGTGCAGAGAATTTGTCCATGGTAACAAATGTTCTTGGGAAATCAAACAAAGCCAGTAGGTGAGAGCAGGGAGATGAGGTGATGTATTTATAGAAAACAATAACAAAATGGAGAACTATTAGATATATTTTTGTAAATAAGAGTCAAATAATCATGTAATAATAACTTCTCCTAAAGATTAAACCAACAGATCCATTCTTTGCACACTCACTAATATTATAACTACTGTGATTTTCAAATGTTCCCTAAAGGCTCATAGATTAAAGGATTAAAGTCGTGGCCTCGTGACTGTTGTGCTACAGAGAGATGGTAAAACTCAAAATATTCAAAGTAGTGAAAAGAAGTTAAATACTTTCTCCTTATCTCTGTCTCTATATTTCTCTCTGTCTCTGTTTTGTCTGTCTGTCTCTGTATTTCTTTCTGTCTCTGTCCTGTATGTCTCTCTGTCTGTCTCTCTCCCTGTCCAATCTGCCACAATGTAAACAAATTTCATACACCATGCACTGCGGCATGATGTCCCCTGCCACCACGTATCTCAAGCAATGTGACCAAGTAATTATGGACTGAAACTGCTTAAACTGTGAGAAAACAAAACAAAACCGTTCTGTTCAGCGTTCTAGTTTGACAGTCTCTATCCTTCGTCACAACGATGGAAAGCTAACGCAGTCACAGTGCTGTTATCATACATATGGGATATTCGGTCTGTATTTTTGAATATGGAAAAGGCTCTATTCTGTTTATTTCTTGCCTTGTATTCTTTTTGCATATTTTGTACTTGAAATTATAGGTGTCTATGTACACTCACAATTTCTCACCCGCTTCTCTCAGAAGAGATGTTTAGGATGGTCTGAGACTCCTTCGAACCTTCTTTCTGTGAAGCAGATATGCTACTTTTATTTATAACGAAAAGTTCAGGGAGATACTAAAACAGAAGATGACAGACATAAAACACAGAGGAGCTG
This sequence comes from Dinomys branickii, assembly GCA_004027595.1. Taxonomy (NCBI): domain Eukaryota; kingdom Metazoa; phylum Chordata; class Mammalia; order Rodentia; family Dinomyidae; genus Dinomys; species Dinomys branickii. Next base: position 7,263 of record PVLD010002511.1, read on the forward strand.
AAGGTGACGAAGAGCTTTCATGGAGAGGAATTAGGTTAGGAAAGGAGATTTGATGTTTTACATATTTTTTATTTATATTAAAGATTTCTGCATTTTGAGTAGAAAGAATGCATTTGAGGTCATTTATCTTTAATGTGAAAGACTGTCAGAGCTGCAATGGGTAACTTGGTTTCTAAGAAGTTTCTCCAAGCAATAAAAACCTGGACTTCACTTTGTTATATTATGCAGTTAATAACACTGGAAGTACAAATTGACCTTCAATTACTGTGGTATGAGAAACTGAGAGGGCTTTAAAAGTGATTTTGTGCTAAGGTAAAGATTTAATGTTGTTCAGTGCTGCGCAAATTCTGTACTGTATGCCTGTGTGCATGTGTGTGCATGCCTGTGTGTGCTTGCGTGTGTGTGCACACATGCGTGTGTGTGCACATATGCACGTGATCCTGGAATTTGGATATTGGGGGAAAGAGGGAAGAACTGAAGAGAGTACGGGAGAATGGAATCCTGCTCTGACGCTGTAGATTTAATTTAATTTCCTGTACTTAAGTTTGTTTTTCTAATTTTTGTCATCATGGTACAAGGCAGTCTACAAGTAGCCTTATACAAATCAAGTTTCACCCCTGTGTCTCTTGTGTTCTCCACAGTAATTAAGACATGCTGGGAAGGCAGCATCCCAAGGTAAGCAGGGCCTGGCCAGCATAACCAGAATTCTGTCTTAACCCTCTGGAAACAAGATGTCCTTTAGTGCTGCTAGCCAATTAGTCCTTTTTCTCAGGTGTAAATTGTAGGGTGGGTTGCATTCTGCAGTACTTGGTAGGAGTCCCAAGAAGAAGAGGAGCTGAGACTTTATCCACTCTGGGTAGCTTTCACAAGCCATAGAGGCCCTGCTCATCGGCCCAGGGTTCTGTCGTCTCTTCTGCCATCTGTCTGTAATCCACTCCATGAAGTTTATCACCTAACCAGTCTCACGTAAGTAGCCCAGGTGTACCTGGATAGAAGTGATAGCCAGGAGTCGGGGATCCTTATTTGCACAGAGCAGTGAAAATTTCCGGCAAGAAGAAGAACTGCGAGGTTAGCAAAGAAGTCTTCTTACCTCTGTAGGAAACACCTCTGTCAGGACTTAGCAACAGAGCACTGGAAGAACGGAATGTCCAGAGACAGGTTCTCCCCGGTGGTCCGTAGACATATGGACATCTCTATGGCCCTTCCAGGGTATCTGACACGTAAAAACCTATGCCATTTACACTGTGTAAATGTAATGGTAGGTAATACTGCTTCTGCATCAGTACTAACTGAATCAGTGGCCCCAAACTGTACTGAAAGTCATAGTACACCTCACTATCACAAAATCTTGAAAATTAAAGCAAGGAAAACCCTTCCACTTACAAACATCTTTGATGAGAAAATAAAAATAATTTTTGAGCAGTGAGCACTATGTACCCTATTTTTAATGTTCTGTATAACACAATGGATGGAACACATAAATTCTTCTGCTACATGCTGGAGTATGAGCATCTTCTCAAAAAGGTGAAGTGATTCTTTCTGTTACAAGCTGAACTAACCATGTTTTTCATGGAAACTTATTTTCTTGAAACAAAAACTGTGAAACAAAGTATGAGCATTATGAAATTCACATGTACTACATACTTTTTCATAATTACAGAAGACTAACTAGTCATTTCAAAAACAATCAGCAATATCTGCTGCCCATATAAAAATTTGAACTTTTCTACAAATGGTTAGAATTTCTTTAATGGTTAGAATTTTAGAAAATCCTTATCTGTGTTTCATGTTCAAATTTCTAAATATTTGAAGTTTTTCTGGGATATTGGTAACATTACTGGGTATGATTTTTTTCAGGTTGTGTACTTAAACTGCAACATCTATATAGCTCAGAAAACCAATATTTTCCAAATATATGGTGTTATAAAATTACAAATTCACAAAAGATCTGCTCCACATACAAGAGAGACCAAGAGATAAAATAAAGGAGTGTTAAAAAATTATTGTTATAGTTTCAGATATTTCATGGCAATTAGTTTTTATGAAACTACCACTTGTGGAGATTTTAGCATAGTATGAAAGAAAAATATCTACAATTATCTGAAAAGGTTATTAAAATCTCCATCCGTTTCCCAACTATATATTTGTGTGGGACTCAGTTTTTTTCATATAACTCAATGAAAACAACATATTGCAACAGATTGGATGCTGAAGCAGATAAGAGAATGTAGCTGCACGCTTTTAAGCCTGAAATTAAAGAGATTTTTCTAACTATAAAATAATATCATTCTTCTTGCTATTTTTGCTTTGAAAAGTATAGCTCTTTTCTTTAATATGTCATTTATGTAACCTGTCGTAAGTTTATAACTTTAATCTTTAAATGTTCTAACACTGTAAATTTTCTATTTTAATTTCTAATTAGTAAATATTTTTTGTTTATGCCAAAACTTTTGGAAGTACTCAATAAGGTTCAAAAATAAAAAGAGGTCCTGTGACCAAAATTTATATTTTGTTTTGTTTTTCTTCATTTCTTCAGACAGGGTTTCACTATGTGGCCTTGAATTCTCTAGTTAGTCCAGGCTGCTCTTCACCTTGAAGCAGTCTTCCAGCCTTAGCCTCCCACATGCTAAGAATACAGGGGTGTGCCTCCATGCCCAGCTAAATTTACCATTGCTCTACCTCAATGAAGTTTATTTTTGGAAAATTCTATATTATAGACATGGGCTGCTAGTCTGGAGTGTCTAGCTTATGAGAAATACAGAGACCGGAGTTGTATGATAAACAGTGAAAAGGAGGGAAGAAGAAAGGAATAAACAAATAGAAGGATATAATATTTATTAAACCTCAGCATTTTGCTGGTGTCATGGTTGGGACTTCACTATGAATATCCTATTTCCTGTAACTACATGAAAATCATATCCACGATCATCATCACAGTGGATGGTATCTTCTTTGTACTCGGTCATTAAGGAGGCGGGCAGACAGCAGGTCACCACTTGTTCAAACCAGGCATGCATAGGGTTTATGGGCATGGCAAATAACATATCGTAGAACATTTAACTTCATAAGGGATGAGAATATAAAACATTCTGTCTAAAATACATACACAATAAATAGCAGAATCATAATTCTCTCTCAACATCAAAAGCTATTCTTTAGATGATATCTACCAGTCAGTATTGCAGAGTAGGCATTATTCCTGTTACACAGATAAAACGACGACGTTGTTTGACAGGTGAAATAAATTCCCCAAAGTCTAATGATCAGTTAGGGAACGAAACTCATTAATGCCCCTACACACCACACTGGCTTTGCAGCCGTAGGGTATAGAATGTTCATAAGCTGAAATTTCTGAGAATGTATGATCTTTTCCACGACAGATCATAAAATACAAACTTTCCAGATACAAATGAAAGACAGGTTGGAATTATATACATAATGTGTGCTTGTATTTCTGTAGAGCTGCTCAGCCCAAATAATTTAAGACCAGTTTTCCTCATCAAAGGATAAGAATTCAGTCTTTTCTGCCAGATCAACACTGTGAAGTTCTCTATGGAATTAAATAACATACAGCTCCATATGTATTTTCATGCAAATTTAGTATGAAAGTAATCACATTTTAATGATATTTTTCTATTGTTATGATAGTGTGTGTTTGTTGTAGAAAATTTGGCTTAGTAAATAAACATTCATGGAAATATAAATAACTCATGTCTTACCCAGAGGCTGCCATCTCTAAAAAACCAAAAAAAAAGAATTAGATCCCCCAGCATAAAAGACCCAGTCAAAAAGCAGACAACTGAGAGGAATGGACACTTAGAAGAAGTACAAGTGGCCAATAAACATGAAAAATATTCCACACCTTTGGCCATAGAAAAATGAAAAGTAAAACTGCAGCACTGGGCTTATATATTATTCAAGAAAGAATGGCTATCATGAAGAAATCAAACAATAACAAATGCTCATGAGTCATGGAGGAAAAGCAGCCCTTTCACTTTGTGGCTGGCAATATAAACTAGTACAACTATGAAAATTACTATGGAGATTTCCCAGAAAAAAAAAATTCCATTCAACATAGCTATAGCTCTTCCAGGAATCTTTCCAAAAGAGTTCAAGGAATCATACTACAGTGATATGTGCATAACAATGTTTATAGCACTACAATTTATAATAACTAAATCTTAAACTGGATGTGGTGGCACAGGCCCATAATGTCACCATTCAAGAGTATGAGGCAGGAGGATTGTCAAGAGTTTGAGGACAGGGGCTGGGGATATAGCTCAGTGGAATAAGCCCCTGCCTAGCAAGAGCAGGGTCCTGAGTTCGATCCCCAGTACCGCAAAAGAAAAAAAAAAAAGAGTTTGAGGATAGTCTCAGCTACATAGTGCACTCAAGACCAGTGTGAACTACACAGTGAGAGAGGTAATAAAGGAAAGAAAGAAGGAAGGAAGGAGAAGGGAAGGAAGGAAGGCAGGAAAGAAAGAAAGAAAGAAAGAAAGAAAGAAAGAAAGAAAGAAAGAAAGAAAGAAAAGAAAAGAAAAGAAAAGAAAAGAAAAGAAAAGAAAAGAAAAGAAAAGAAAAGAAAAGAAAAGAAAAGAAAAGAAAAAGGAGAGGAGAGGAGAGGAACCACGCCCTCCTCTTCCACAGCCTCAGGATGTGTACAAAGTAAGCACCCTGGCTTCCTGCTGAGTCACTCAGCCAAACCTCCAGACACCCCACGTTGACATAATGTATCAACCACAACAATCCCCTTGTCAACTTGGGAAGCAGACACATTTCCTTAAACCAGTTTCCAGGTACAAAGACATGCTTATATTAGAACCATAAGAAATGATATAGGAAATACGAAAGTAGATCTTTTATAAAAGGGAAAGGAATCGGCAGAGGGAGTAAACTGGGGGAAGAAGAAAGGGAAAATGAGTGAGAAAAATAATGAAGATCTGTTACATCCCTGTACCAACTCTCCATGAGGAATGCAACCACTATGTAGTACAAACATGTACTAATAATAAATATTAATTGAAAAAATATAGTAAAAAATTATGCTACACTTGGGATGGCCTTTCATGCACAATTTTTCACTCTTTCTCACTTTAATGTCCATGTTAAGCATCCGTTTTACAAATGGAAATTTTACATATCTCTTCATGAGACAAACTAGATCATTCTGACATCCACCATTGTTGTCCTATGGTGAGGAACTTCTGTTCTCACGTTTATGAGTGATGCTGTAACCAGCTTCTTTGACTTAGGAGCTCTAAACTGTAAATTCAATCCCAAGGAAAAATCCAAAATTCATGCATTGTTATGTCTCTTTAAACTCTACAGTTTTTAAATCATATATGAATCTGTGTAATTTGGCAATATATACCTGCTTACCTTATAATAGGTGGAAACATATAACAAAGTTTACTGAGAGAACATTAAAGCTGTCATGTTTTTACCAGTGAACATATTCATATATGATACAAATTTTATAAATGATGTTTTATGATTTTCTCATTTGATTTTCCCATATGACTGAAGATTATTATATAGGGCCCCATCATTAGCCACTATGAATCAAGGAAATGAGGTGTCCTAAAGATTTGAATTCAGAACTTTTCATTCCAGAGTTAATTCTTTTCATTCTACCAAATTGTGAAACAAAAAGTGTTTTGGGGCATGAAATTAGCTAATACTGCACACATCTACTCAATCCTTAGTTTTCAGCATCACCTGCAATGATTTCTACTTTCAGCAATCAGTACAAGCGGTACCACAGCATTTGAGGGGAATGATACTGTTGATTTCACCATTTTGAGTTTCAAAGCTTCCATGTGTGACTGCAGGAAAGTCAAATGTATCTCGTTCCAATTTGATGCAAGTTTTAGGCAAAAAAGGACATCTACTACTAACTCCCTGAAACATAAGTGCATATTAAATAAAATCCTACATGTCAGATATATACCATTAATGTAGTATATTCAAATTTCCTGCCTAAAATACCTTTCTTTCCTGGAAACTTCACAATAATTTGCCCATTGAATCAAGTCTGATGTACCTTGTGTACTCATTTCAAATCTCATGTGAATATTAATTCAGGTCATTATGAAATTCTGGCAATTGGAATCCATACAGCAAGTAAGCATGAACACATGTTCATATACACACAAATTATGTTTAAAGTTTAGGGACTTTCTGAATCATGTATAAAAATAGAATGCTGGACCTTTCTCAACAAGTTTAGAGAAAAACAAACCAATGTTTTCAAGAACTCCCAGATAGATGTTCATAACGTTGCAGTTTCAGGAAACAGTGCTTTGAGGAATGGTTTACAGATGAAAATGTAATTTCTTTCTGTGCTTATTTGTTTTTAAAACTTGATGCATTGTATTATTTGATAATGGCAAAAGCTATTTGTAATAAACGGTTCGAAATATTTCTGCTAGGGGAACAATCAACTTTAGTTTCTGAACATTTGTGGGGAGAGTTTCTACAATTCATGACCTGAATAGTGAGATAATTAGTCTTGTGAAAATACAGCCATTCAATCAAGAATTATTTACAATGTTTCTACGGTGGATCTCAATAGTCATCCTCTCCTCTTGTTATAGCTAAAGGTGGTTCACACTCTTTTTACAGAATTAAGTGTCAAACCAAATTTACTGTACCTTGTATTGTAATCTATCTTCAGATGTCCCCTTAAAGCCTTCTAGAATCTAGGCTGGCAGGTGACTGGATTATGGGGGTGGCTGATATTACAGGTAGCTTCACTTGATCTTAGCCAAAAAGCTGAGAAGCAATACAGCTGGCTTGATATTAGGAGGTAAGATCTAGTAGGAAGAGGTAGTTGCTGGGGGCATGGTGTGGCCTGGCAGGGTTTATCTCCTTCTCTGTCTCTTCCTTTGATTTTGGTTGTCTCCTGGAAGCCATGCCCTTAGCCATACCTCTGTGCCATGCTGCCCTGCCTTGGAGCCTGCTGCCTACTAATGACAGAAACATCTACAAATTGTGAATCAAAATAAGCTTCTTCTCCTTTAAGCTATGGGTTTTGGGTATTGTGTCTCAGCAACAAGAAAGTGACTAAGACACCCCCCGCTCCTCTATAACCATGGGGGCTTAGAACACTTACTAACAAAGTCCTTGCCCACACCTGACCTCTGCGTTCACTACTGAAAGATACTGAGAATAATAAGCTTGCCAGCCACCATCACTGTGTGCTCATGTGAAGGTTAAAGAGCATCACATTCAAAAATTACACTCATAAATATACAGGACTTTGTGATTGATGGAGCAATATAATCAGGATAAATGAATATTAGTTTCTGTACAAAAAAAAAAGACTTAGACACTTAAACTGAAAACCTTTTATCTATGCATGTCATCAGCTTTAGTTGCAGCCACTCTAACTTTGAGCTTCTATTTTTAACATCTCTCCCTCTTTGGGAGGAAAAAAGCAATTTAAATAAAGAGCTGTTAGTTGTCCTGAAGAGAATTATTTATAAGACACTGTTAATGTACAATTTCCATAGAGTTGCTAATTGTTCCTTACTTTAAAATTCATTGTTCTGAGAATGAGTTGCAGCAAGTAATGTAAACACCAACCAGGCAGAGGATATTGCTCTGCATTAGCATCCACGTTATGATTCAGTCATAATTAATACACTTCTAAAATAAAGTGTTGACAGCACTCTTATTCAAATATATAGCATATGTTTATAGTCTCACACATTCGAGGTACACACATAATTACAGTATATGTGCTAGCGAAATTGCAGAGGCTGTCCAAGGAGCTATGGTTGTACTAATTGAAAACTGCCATTGTCCAGTTCAAATAGGTGAGACCATGGGGTGACAACACTGTTGACTACCTGTCAGACACGGCCGGGCTGATTATGTTACCAGACCAAAAGTGCAATCAAAAGAGCAAAGGAGTTTTTGTTGTTCTTATTTTGATTGTTTTTAGTCAAACACTGAGAAGCTAGCGGAAATCAGGGCACTCTTTTTCCTTTTCCCAGTCAGTAACCCATCTCAATGGAATAATACAGTGCTACATAGAAACTGAGGAACTCAGAAGCACAAGACCCAACTTTCATCAATACGAACTCACCATCCGGAGGAGAAGCAGCATTTCTACTCATTAGAGACATATTTAACGGTGTCAGTTAGAGAAACTACAAAGTGTGCAGCTACATTACTTTTGTTTTCCTGTATTTGAACCTATAAGAAAAGAATGAATTATGTGGCACCACAGAGGACTTACCCCACACATAATTTAAAACATGATGTACTATGAATTTCAGGAAGTGTTTAAACTAGGGTCGTTCTTCTGCATGAGAGTAATAGACAATTCCTTTGGGGAAATGTATGTCATGAGATGTTAAAACCAAGACTCATAGTAGATAAACATAAATGATTAGCCTTCTGAAGTATTTTCTTCAGTTCATGACAAAAACAATGTAGTACAAAATCGATAACAGTGTTTAGAGATGAATCCTACCAAGATTGAGTCAGGTGATAGAATAAGATAAAAGGGAAAGGGGGAAAAGAAAGAGAGGCAAGAAAGATTGTAAATGCACGTTAAGAATCTACCATCTGCATTTTTTGTTCAAATTACATTCATTACTTCATTTCCAAAATGTTACCACAAAATCGCTTTCAGCATTTGCATGTTTTAGATGAAAAATATAAGATACAGAGTATGCAAGTGACACATTCCAGGAAACAAAACCACACAGCTGGTGAGCAACCCATTTGAGGAATTTTGGTCTTAGACTCTGAAGGAGTATGTGTGTGTGTGTGTGTGTGTGTGTGTGTGTGTGCGTGTGTGTGTCTTGAGAAAAGGGACAATATATACACTAGGAGTAGAGATAGATAGATAGATAAATAGATAGATAAATAGATAGATAGATAGATAGATAGATAGATAATAGATGTTTTAAATCAAGGAAGAAGGAATTAAAATGAACATTGGTTGAGGTATGATCCGTTGGCAAATGACCTAAGTCATAATGTTATAGGCAGCTGAGTTAGATAGAAATATTATAGGCAGTCAGACAGGGCCAGGCCCTCAAAGGAGCCCACATGAAAGATAAGATACCCGTGGGGCAGACCTTAAGACAAAAGGGGCTAAACAAATACACCCACATACCTCCCTAGGTGTAAACATCAGGATTGATATTCTAAATAAGTAACAACCACCTTCTGAAAGCCAGGAAGAGTCCCTAGCCTGACGACCCCCTCACAGGAAAAGCCCCGCTCTGCATTCATGCCCGCTTGCTACGTGACTCGCTTCCCCATTTGATCCCAGTTTACTCAGTCTTACCTGAACAATTATCCTGCAGTCTTATTGGCTGAGCATAGTTTTGTCCATTTCCCCTACCTTGGACTCACCTCACCTCATGGATTTTCCCTAGAAAAGTCCCTAGAAAAGACAGAGTCAGGGGGTACCCCACTCGGGCCCCCCTTCTGTCCCTCTCTTGGACAGAAGCTTTCTTTCTCTCAAAAAATATATTGTGCTCTTAACCTCCGTTGTTCCTAAAATTCATTCTTCAATTTAGAGAACAAGAACTCGTCTCAGATATCGTTCCAGTTGGGAGTTTTTATTTTCCTGTATCAATAAGACAATAGTATATGGGTTTATATATTTACACTTCGAAGATATCAGTGGATAAAGCAATAACCACTGTTGAGATCATATCACCTTGTCTATAGATTAGTTGTGATTGTACTATTTTTATGCTAATTGGTGCCTGTTTGTCAATATATTTTGGTACTTTTATTTTTTTAAAATAAAAAAATAAGACAATAAACAAAAGTACAGATATTAGAACCCAAGGAAGCCTGACAGCAACCCTTAATCTCCTACTTCCCATTCCTGTCCAAAGTCTTGCTTTATTTAGAGTTTTGCTTCCTGACTTTGTCTCACTCACAAAATTAACACTCTGATCTGTGTCCTTGCTAGCTATTTCTTTCAAGGGATCAACTCCTGAATTTACCAAACAGATGATAAGCGTTAGGTGGTAGAAGGACACTTTTATGTCCTTAGATTTCTGTGACACCTGACAGATGGAGCAGATGCCCACGAATGACCTGGTGTTTAAACAATTGTTGTCTGTGCAGGAAGAATAGAGTTACGGTGCAGTCTGCTCATTTACAAGGAAGAACTATTGAAAGATGCACAATTTTGGTTCAATAGATTCCATTATTTCTTTTGTGAGTCTCCGTAAGTCTCTTTAACAGTAATGGGAATTATGTGGACACATACTGAAGATTGCTATGTAGGGTGTGCTTGACAGGAAAAACTAACTACAAAAGGTCTCATTTAAGATGTTTTGCATCTTTTATTTGAAGTGGCTAATTACTGCCATTGAACTCCGCCATCAATATCTTTAATGACAATTTCACTGGGAGAGAGAGAGAGTAAAAAACAATACATGCATTAGAAGCCATTGCTTGAGCTTTGGTTGCAATCTGAGTACTCCACCAGGTAGAAGTGGGAATTACTCATTCCCATTTCTTTCCTTTCTTCATTTGTACCTTGATCTCCTTGTCACATAATTGAACATCACTGTACTTTAAGGAGAGTATGCGTTTTGTAGTCATTTAGTCCTCAATGCCATCTCCAGGTTTGTGATTCCAACATCATGTAACTTTAGAAATTTCACTTTTGTTAGCTTCAGTTTCTCCATTGCTAGAGGAATATCAACTGCTCATGAAATCAGTGTGAGATTTACATTAGGTAGAAGCATGCCTGTGGACTAGTAATTGTAGTAATGCTTGTAGTATAGGTTTAGTACGTAGAGATCTCATTCATGGAATATTACCTTATTCTTACTTATATATTTCTTTCTCTAAGTAGCCATAAACTTCTTTATGGTGTGTATATGTGTGTGTGTGTGTGTGAAGACCAGAACATTGACATTTTACAAGGGATGACATGAAAAAAATGTACAGTGAGTGCCTAAAATTTTTTAAGTTATTACAATAAAAGACATATTGCCGTCAATCCCCTTCACAATCTTCTCTCTCAGTTTGAATATGTCCCACAGTTCTTGCTAACTTCTGAAGCAGATCTGGAAGTCGTCTTCCATGCTTGTGGGAGACGTGATGAAAAAGAGGTGAACACTGCTTCAGAGTGTCATCCGTCAGAAAGGCGGGCCGGCCAAACCATTGCTGTGAGTCCTGTCCTGATCCGTGTCACTCACTGGATGTGCCACTGTACAAATTCTGGTATTTTGCAGAGTACAAATGGCCAAGAAGGCAAACGATTTGAATTGGTACAGGACATCAAGACACCCAAGACAATGCAATTAAAGACATTCATGAAAGAAGACTTCCAGAAATACTTCAAAAGTGGCAGTAATAATGGGATACATGTGTTGTATTTGAAGAGATAAGAGTATTTTGAGGGATATTAATGGCAGTGTGTCTTGTACTGTAATTTTTTTTTATTTTAAACATCCTCTATATTTTTATCTTGCCCCATATAGTATAATTATAAATGCAATATATAATTTATTCTAAAATTCTATTTGAAATGATGCCAAAGCTGTAATTATAATTTTAGTCATACACTTCCCACTCAGTCAAATGTCACAAGGTTGAGTTAGTAATTTAATATAAAGCTCACTTAACTAACTAGATCTACTACTTAAAGCTGGGCTTTTGGTGTTACTCAAATCATGGCCAATGTTGGGAGTAGGTGACCCCTGACTAACAGCTCTTCTGGTCTGGGTGTTGTCCATCTCTGTGAAAAGGTCAGTGCCTCTTGTTATTTCTTGGAGATGGGTCATTCAGGCAGGGGACAATGGGATCAAAATGGCCTGCAACATGGTGCTGAAGTCTTAATGATTTTTTTAACAATTTAATTGTGGTCATTGAAAATATTGTTTGACAAGTTTTGGCTACATAAATACTTCAAAATCATTATTCTAAATCCGCTAATACATATCACCACACTACAAGGGGCAGGAAGAGCTCCACTGCAATATCGCTGATGTAACTCCTCCTTCCCTTCAGGCCTGTTCATTCCACCGAATTGCACTTTGCACACAACAGTTGCACTTTTGTGACCCACATTAAGGACGATCAGAAATTAACGGTCCCATAAAGTACCTCACTGTGATATTACATGGATGGAGTTGAGCACTGCTCATTACACCGCCTAGTATACATCACAGAGAAAAAGCTTACTTGAAAATACAAGTATTCCCAACACTAAGACAGGAACCAAGTTCTGCTAGATGAAGTAGTTTATTAAAGGGGCACTGTGATTGCTGAGGTTAATCAGAATCTCACTTCACAATAAACACTAGCAAAAGGAGAATCATATTTGTGGTACCATCAATAACAAATGCATATGAATTCTATTATGTGATTAGATGTGGGGGCTAAATTTACTAGGCCGCTTTTGCTTATAAGCATGTCCTCTACTTTCTTGACTTCTTTTCTCAGTTGTGATCCACTTATGGAGTCCTATTGTTGATTTTTATATTTTGTCTTTTTAATGTATTTTCTTCCTTGGTGAGCTTTAGTTTCTTAAGGTAAATTAGGAATATTTTTGAGAAATTTAGTTTCATGCCCACCACATGCACACAGTAAGTCCCCATTGAATTTTTATCATTCTACCTCTTTCAGAAAAAAATCTGGTTAATTCTAAGGCAAGCAGGAAAAATCCCATGGCTCTGTGATGCCTGCTTGTCCTGGCTGAATGTGTCCGTTCTGCCCCTGTGCTTTTCCTCCTTTCTTTTGCTTCCCCATTCTCTCATCCAACTCCAGTGCTGACAAAGAGTGCAAATTCAGTGATTAGCTCATTGCCAGATTCCAGCTCTGTCCCTTATAAAGTAAGGGAAAAGAGGAGCTGTTTAGCTGCCATTTTAATGAGCGAGTGGAGACAGCACTATGTTATAGAGATATTAAGGTAGCAAATGATATGAGACTGCTTTCGAAGGTGTTCAAGTTATAGTCGCTGATGTATAAGCCACCTCATCAAAATAGGTTTTTGCTGCCAGGATTCTAAGATGTCAGTGTCTTTGGGTCTAAAAGGGCCCATGGTAGTTAAGAATGTGTATAAACAAGCAGATGAATTTGTCCAACTGAATACGTGAAGTCATTCTGCAGTAGAGTTAAGACTCATTTAATGTTATGTGATCCGGTTTGACCTCCAAGGTGGGGTGTTAGAAGCTTGGTCCTCAGTGTGGATGCACAGAGGTCTTAGGGTTTAAAGGAAGATCTTAGATCTTTGCGGAGCTGCCTCTAAAAAGGCTGAAATAGTTCTCTTGGGACACGGCGCTGGCCTGCTGAGAGTGAGCTGTTAGAAAGTGAGACTGGCCTCTCCCGGCACTTGCGCTTTTTGTCACTCTCACCCTGCACCTGTTATCTGGCTACGGTGCCCCCCAGGCCCTGTTGGCATCGCACGTTCTAAGGAAGCCCTGGCAGAGACAAGCAGAGGCCAGAGCCGTGGTCTTTAACCTAAGTCAATCTTTTTAGCTTTACAAGTTAGCCAGCCTTGAGTATTTTGCTACAACAGAAAGCAAACTAACAAGAGCTCACAGTTTGTTCTTTTTCTCTGTCCCTTTGTTTAATAAATTGTTGAGTGCAAATAGGCTTGTGTATTTTTGAAGTATGCACTCCTATAAAATTCCTAAGCTTAGTTTCCTAATAAGTAAAGAGAGGTTAAGTCACATACATAATAGTTTCAGTGTTAACCCATCCACTCAGACTCCAGAATTCCTGCTCTTAACAATGTGACTAAAATAAAAATTTTTGACAGCAAAGACTTTAATTTAAATATTTTTGTTCTCAGCTCTCTCAGAGCAGCTAATTGTTCATCCATGCAAATCAGAGATTCTTGAGAAGAAACATTATATTGAGTTTATCAATAGAGATTTCTAATAAATCCATAAATGGTAAAATCTAAATAAAATTAATATACACATTAATCGATCAATATATTGATTCATACAAATTTACCAGACTCAGCCAAAAGCCAAAATTTAGTAAACATAGGTCAGTTAAATATACGCTAAGCCTTTTCTTCTTTGACTCTGTTCCATGATAAATATATGCCAGGAATTGCGTTTAAACAGAAGGTTGATCATTAATCAGTTTGTAATCACACTGGTGATTGCAAATGAGTGGTTAAAAACAACTGCTTACTCAAATTTATATTCTGTGGGGCCAAGTGCAAGAAAAATATTTAAAGTAGAGATAAATGGTATGAATAGCAAAGGTAAAAATGCTAATACTATACAGCATGAGCCCAGGAATTTCTTTTGCAGATTAGAAAAGACACACACGCATGCACATATGTATTTTTTCAATGAGAAATATCGTTTCACTGTACTCAGGGCCAAATCATTTTCAGATGAAAGATAATCTGAAGGACAGATCTCAACTTCAAAAGAGTGTAAGAATGATTTGTAATTGGCACATTAAGTCATCGACCTTTGCTTACACTACAAATATTTTTCCATGCACCCTTGAAAAGTATTTCAAGCTAGCTTGTTTCTTTTATGCCAAACTACTGCAAGTTTACAACTCGGCCTTGACCTTTGGAATTCAGAATTCATCACTTACAAACCCTAGGAGACACTTGCTTTGGGCTTTGAATGTAGGTTAGAAAACTGTGTGGACTTTTTATTCTATAAAAATATACCATAAACCTTTTGTTTTGATATTGGTAAAATAATGTCTAGATTTAAAATAGCAACTAAGCATTTGCACTGTACAGTTCCTTTCTCCATAGGCCATTAAGGATTTCCAGCTATGATTTTGTGTTGTTAAGAAAAGTGGTCTCTAGGTATTTGAGTGCAACAAAACAAAACAAAAGGTCTTAAATGTCACTCCCAATGAAAGTTCTGATGTTACTCTTCACAACATAGGTTAAGGAGCCCAAGAGAGCAAATGTATGCTTTCAGAAGACACGCTTCCAACAGGGCCAGGGGGACTACATGCAGATTTAGCCAAACTGGAATTTAGAGGAATTGCCTGGGTATACCTCAAAGACAGGAGCAATTTTAGTATTTCCTGTGTTTTTGGATGAGAGATACAAATGTAGTAATAATATCTCACTTTTTAAAATTGTAATAATAAGGATATTTGAAAGCACTCATTGGAAATCCCTGGTTCAGGGCATGCTGGTTGAGGAAAGTAGGTACCATACGGGGCTGTCTTCATACTACTGAGCCACTTTGGGTGGATATTAGAAACACTCACTTTCCACAGTAGAAAGTTTGACACAATGCCATTCAGTTCCATCAAGAAGTTCATAAAGGGCTTTTCTTGCTGTCACAATGTAGTGGTAAATGTGGAACAAAAATGTTACCCTATACAATGTACTTTTTAAAACTCTACAATACCAAAAGCTGTGGTGCTGGGATTTCTATTGCAGAGCTATAAACGCACATATTTATATAAGCACACGCACATGATCAATAATTAGATCAGATCTGAGATATGATAAATTATAAAAAATACAAAGTATTTCATGATATATTATTAACTTAGAAAAAAGTACTCCAAGACTTACTACCAGCTTAAAACATTAAACATTATTAACACAGAAAAGCAATACAGTGCTTGGATTAATGTGCTCTAAAAACATGTTTGGGGTGTTTATTTTTGTTTTATCAAATATACATGCCCTACAGAAAGTTTAATATGAGTTACGTGAGGTTTTTTTTGTTTGGCTTTTTACTTTTTGTGGTGTAAGAGATCAAACCAGAGCTTTGTACATGCTAAGAAAGTACTGTATCATTGAGCTACAGCCTATGCTTTGACTGTTTAATGACCGAGTGCTATCTGCAGAAACTTTAATAGCAGCATAAGAGTTCTGGAAACTGTGTCATGACTTATTCTCTGAGCCTTAGTTCACATTTATTATTTTTTAAAAAAAAACTGTTTCTAAGTGCAGTATTCTAAACCCTGGAGCTATAATAATGAATAAATCATAATTATCTCCTGTTCTCGGGGCATTTGTATTCTATTGGGCCTGAGATCTTGATTTGATTTTCACAAGAGAATACACAGCAAGCAGTTCAGCGACACAAGGAGCTTGAGAGACAGATGTTCATAGTCCTTAGTCTAGTCCTTCTAAACTTCAATGTGTGGAGCACCTGAGAAGTCTTTTTAAAATACAATTTTTGATTCAGCAGATACAGGATTGGGATTGACAGTCTTCATTTCTAAGAAGTTCCAAGATAACGTTGATTTTGCATCCAACAAGCCAGGAATCTAGGTTGTAAGACCCAGAAAATTCACCCTTCAGAAGGTAAAAAAATAGGAGACAATTATGCCTATACAAAGTGGCATTTACCAAGACAAGAACATTTACTAAGGAGTCTACTGTGTTCTTTATATTCACAAAAATCCTAAGGGAGAGATTTCCTCATTTAAATCCACAGAAAATAAGACTAAGAAAATTATGCAGCTAAATTTAAATCTAGGTTCATCTAAAGCTCTTTTTCTTTTCAATCAACTCCATTGTGTACCAAACAAAGGAAACCAATATTAGCTGAATAGTTTCAAGAAATCAAAATATGTCTAGGATCATCAAGTCACAGAGGACCAGGATGAGGATGACAAAAGGAAAGGCTGAGTGTGTGGACGATAGCTTGCTTGTGAGCACCTTACATCTGTCTTAAGGAAACTGGACCTATACCATCATTTGGGAGACTTAATCAAAAATTGAGGACAGGAGGTGCCATGTCCAGATCTGTTGTTTTCAAATATCATTGTGACTGCAGTATGAAGAATGGATTGAATGAATTTGATCATGGATTCAGTAAAAATGTTTTAAAAACTAAGTATATTTTAAAATGATATATGGTGAGCCAGGAAAAATATATAGCTTACTGTGGCAGCAACACAAATACAGAGACATGATGAGACTTAAAAAATGTTTGTTGGAATAAAGCATTAATGATTCCATCAGATAACTTTACAGGTATGTTTTTTTTCTTCCTTGATGGTGGTGGTAATTTTAAAAAAATACTTGTTTGATTTTTACATATAGCAAAAGTATAGTGTTCCAACAATATTTTTTCTATTTTAAGATTGCATATGATCTAGAAAATATTTTTCTATGGAAGAGACTGAAGTGACTATTAAATGGTGCAGAGAGAACAACTTTAAGGTATCTGACCTTATTTTCCTCTCAGTTGAGAATTAACATTTCAAAAGCTGTGATTGTAGTGATGGCATTGCTTATGCCAGATCAGGCTACTTAGTCCATTCAGACTGAATCCATAAGAGAGGTGGATTCATATAGTGCTGCCAAAGCATAAACTAAGTAAGAAACTGAATGAATGAAGTTGCTTTATCCCACCCCTACCAGAAGCTGTAAGTGGTCCCCAGGTTAACCCAAAGCCAAAAGCCCATCCAAACTTTTAAAACACCAAGACCCTGTATCCTAAAAACTACTGGTAAGGTAGTCTGCTCAAGGGCATGGGGACAAATATGTTTCAGAAGGCTTAGAAGAGAAATATGAAATGTATTTACAATGCTAAAGAGACCCCTATCTTGCCAAGCTTTTCCTTAGAATAAACTCAGCTCATTACAAAGGGTTCCCCAGATACTCTAAGTGGTAGTTCAAACTGCTTAGGGTAAGTTGAGAGATAGAAAGAAAAAAGAAAACTTAATGTCAGAAACTGATCAGGATACTACTTGATTATATCCTATACATTTAAGTACATGGGTTGTGGATTGGGCACATTTGATTTGACACAAACACTATTTAACCTTAAAAAAATATCTCTATTATAATTTTTCAGATGAGAAGAATAAGAGTCAAATTACAGTACAGTGAGATGCTGGTATCTGGTACACAGCAATTATTCAATCTGAAGCTGAATTTGTTATTTCATAATGAGTCCCATGACTCTTTCCCTCTCCTGAAATGAGTCTGAACCTATGTCCTTATCTCACTCATCTTTATATTCCTGGCACTGTGCACCAGGCTTAGCATACTCTTAGTATTCAAGACACATTTGTAGAATTATACGATGACCACGAGCTCTAAAAATCACCAGAGAATTTAGGGCTGATTGTCACCCAAAGCTTTTCAGGGATAAAAATGTGAGCTTCAGCTTCTAGTGCAATAATTGCAACTGCAGGACACAACTCCAAAGATAGATTCCATGCCAAGCCCAGAACAAACAGAACAGAGAGGAAACTGTTGAGAATGTTGCCTGCTGGAAATATTTGGAAAATTTGTAACAGTGCTGTTATCCATGTGGGCATTCTCCACAAAGCCATAGTGAAGGCTGCTTTGTATTAGCGAGGAGAAGATAATTACAGATGAGCTGGTTACTAGGTGGCTTAATTAATGAGAATGATCTGATATTTTGCAAGTGGACTTTGCAAGAGTCAAATGTCAAGCAGTTATCATCTATCTGCTTTAAACTGCCATGGCAAATGTTAAAGTAGGGTACAGTTGTCCTATTTGGAGTGCATCAGTATTCTTTGAAATGTTTTTGTATGATTTAGAGCTAGAAAAACTAAGCCATTCCATTATTTTTGATGAAATGAATTAACTCATATATTATCATCAAATTTCCATTAGGTCCAAATGCAGCTTTATGTAGGCAAAATTCTGAGTGGGGGAATTTGGAACTGATGAAGTTTTATCCTATGGTTTACTACAAATATATATCTAGATCTGGCCCTGGACCTTAGTAATACAGTACCAAGAAAGGAAATCTTTGTTTATATTTCCTCATTTCCAGGCCCATACTTACAGGAATTCACACTCACACATATTTCCTTAATGAAAGAGGAAGGAAGAAACCTCATATTCCTTAGACTATTATATAATTCTTACAGTGCTATTTGCTGTGAGTTCATGACTTATTTTTTACCTTTAGTTCTACCTTTAGAATTTTTTGAGCATTCAGTACATTCCACACACTTTAATGTGGATTAAAGACATCTAAGTAAATAAAACGCATATGCTCCTCTGCTGGACGGTGTGTTCTTTGAGAAGACAATAAACCTTGCTTCACAGGTACTCATTATTACTCTGTGTAGAACACTGTAGATGGTTGATCACTGTTTTTCAGAGGAGGGTGTCTACAATATATTCATATAGTCCTAATGCCCAAGAGCTACAGCTTAAGAGGGCAACACAGTCAGCTTTGTGAAGGATCATTACACGGGTGTTACACTCACACACACTGAGTAAATCCCTGGACTAATTGCATCCTTCAGAAATTTGCATCACCTCTGAGTGACCCAGTGCCCATCTCTAAAATGAGGGTGAGAGTAAGACTGAGGTCATAGGTATAAGTAATAAGCCAAATATGTGTAAAAGACATTAAAGTGTCCATTACACTGTAAATACTTAACATTTATTAACTTTTTATTATTTATTTTAATGAGAGAAATAAATGGCATTAGGAAATAACAAATGAAGAGAGGAAAAGCACGAGTCGTGGTACATTCCTAAACAGTTATATAGTGCAGGAAAAAAGTAGTTATAACAGCCAACATGTACTGAAGAGTCCACTCCACCAAAGAACCGTGGTAGGCTTTTGTGCTAAGGTCTTATTTAATTATGACTGATCGCACCAGTGGAAAATGTTTGCTGAAACATCACCGACTTCATAACAGGAAGCAAAACACCAGATTTACCATGAGTCCATCAAGGAGAAGACGTATATGGCTAGAGAGAGACTGCAGGGATCATTAGTAAGTAAGTCTTCCAAAGAGGCATGTTCAAGTATTAATCACGACACTGATAGTTGAGGAAGATTGACTTAAATCATCAGAAGGCTTTTGTCTTGTGGAAGCGCATATACTAATGAGGGCAGGGAACCCACAATTTAATTGCTCAGGACAAAAGAGACAAAACTGAGGACGGCCTCCAGGGGTCTTACGTTCCTGATCATTTTCTTTGCCCACATACCTCTCTAACTAACGAATGAAAAAACCCCAACAGTAATTTGGAAATACATTAAGAACCTTTGGATTCTTCAATTTCACAGGTTACCCTTGATTGTTAGGCAATAATATCCTTGATTATATTATTATGGTATATTGAAGTGGTTCTATAATTTGGATACAAACAAATTGAAATCACCTAACTCTGGAGAATTGTGTAAACTAGCAATGCCCAAGCCCTCTTTCCATAGATCCTGAATTAGTAGATTGCAAGGAGACCCTGAAATCATTATTTTAAAGCTTTCCAGGTGATTTTAAAATGTACCTAGAATGTAAAACCACTGTTTTGCTGCTTTTCTCTAAAGCAGTTCTTTTCAAGGTGTGTTCAACGAGTCACAGGTATGGAATCTGAATTTTGAACCAGTGTACTTACGTGAAACTGTAAAACATGGCTGTAGACCTATAGTTACCAGAGTCAGGAATGAAGAACAAAATAGAATTATTTCATATTTCATGTTTTGTGTCAGGAGAAGGCGCCTGGATTTGTTACTAAAGGAAAACCACAAAAGGATTGCTAGGGAATACGCATGTTTGTGTTTTAGAAAAAAAAATAAAATCTAACTGACCGATTTGAGATTCAATGAAGCCTAAAGTGGAATATTAGTAACCAAAGAACCTTTATGCTTGCTGTGTGCTCCTTACTCTCCACTTTTTTTTTTTTTTTTTTTTTTGGAGGAACCAGGGATTGAACTCAGGCCCTTACACTTGCCAAGCAGGTGCTTATTCCACTGAGCTATATCCCCAGCCCTCTCCACTCTTTTTAAACCCCCAAAAATCTGCAGAATTCAAAGGAAGTAGTGAATAGCATTTTATTTTTAGCATAAAAGTTTTAAAGAATGAAATAAAAATTACAGCAACTCAGTATGCAAGTGTGCTCCAAACAGCCTCCATGTGCAAGTATCAGCAAATGGCAGAGATGTGTTCACAATATACAAGGAATCAACTGACCCCAGGAGTATGGAGTCAGGGGCTAAACATCTCATTGTGCTTTGTTCCTTTATCACAGACACACCTGTTCCTAATTGCTTTCTTTACTTGTATCTATATTTTCAGCCAGGAGACGTTCTGAAAAGATTAATTATGGCAGCTAATGTTTCCATTTGAAAGGAGATGATACTATGTAAGTACTGAATATTATTAAATTTAATGGAATTAAATTGCTTTAAAAGAGACAAATGGTACAATTCAGTATTTCACTGATGCCCTGACAAACTATATCTCATGTTATCAAAATAAAGTAATGAAGAGTTTTCAATTCCCTAAGTCATATATAAAATTATGTCCATGAATGTATGTCTCATAGAAGCCTAATAAAGCATGTATCTCTGTAATGAATCAGTGGGCTATGGACAAGGGGAAGAGAAATAAATTATGGAGTTATCCCAAATGGGACCCATTTTACAATCTAAGTGAGGTCTACGATCCTATTAATAAATTTAGAGTTCAGATCGTTACTGCTAAAAGAAGAATACCCTAAAGTTGAAAGTGTTTGCAACTTGAAGTTAAATGAGGAGCCCCACACCCCATTCCTGCTGTTAACTGACTACCCGAGTCCCTGATTTTTGTTTTCCCCAGCATGATACAGAGCCAGAGGCCTTGCATCTTGTCCCCATCTCCAATAACCACAAACATACTTCCTAAAGGGTATCTCTGGCAAACCATTATCTAAGCAGTACTGTGTTCAGAGATGAGACAGACACATGAAAATACAAGTGTATAACAAAACAGTTAAGCTGAGGATAAAGCATGAAGGGCAACTACCCAAGCTGAGGAAAATAATGCAAATGTCCAAACATCATTCACTCCAAGAAGTTTGCGACCCCCAAGGATTTTCATGGAAAAGGAAGTACCAAAGTGAAGGTGGCACAAGAGGGTGGCTTGTGCCTTTGGCCTGCCTTCAATGTTTGTCTACCATGCGCCCTTAAGCATTCTGTTCAACCTCTCTGTTACTCAGCTCACTCATGTGAAAATGTGGTGATGCTAGTTCAGACCTCATGTGGCTTTTCCTGAAGAAGGAACGGGATAAGATGTATAAAATTATGAGCACTAGTTCAGCTATTGTGTGAACATGAATAAATGTTGATCATTATGCTAGTGCGTGCATCTTTACTATATACACATGTCTTCAGGAAACACAAAGCAAAGAGGGATGAAGAACTCAACACAGGGCACATAAACAATGATGCCCTTACTCGGTCTAATACCAAGTTTCTGGATTCTTAGAAGTACTGTTATATGTTAAATATTGGGCGCTTTCACCCTGGGATGGTGGTACAAGCCTGCAATACCAGTGCTCTGGGAGGAGAAGGCAGGAGAATCACAATTAGATCCCAAACTGGGAAACTCAGAAACTTACAGAGACCTTGTCTCAAAATAGAAAACAAGGGCTGGAGATGTACCTCAGGGTAAAGCCTCTAAGTTCAATTCCCAGTTCTGGAAAAACATAAACATTTTGGGCTTGCTCATCAATACAAAATACCAGTACTAAATCCAGAGAGATGAAGCTGTATTAAAACATTTCAACTTCACCTTGTTTCTAATCTGAATTAAATCATACAATTCAATTTAGGGAATATTTGCAAACTAAACATTGTTTCCCAATTTCAAGTAGAAGTGAGGGGCTATAACATAAAAAAAAAAAAGATTTGTAGGTCTTCATAATTTGGTAAGGTTTATATCTGTAGATATAATTCTAAATTCAAAATGAATTATGTTTGAAGATGGGAAAACATTATATTTCCTGCTTCACAGATTTTATTCTGACAGGTAAGTTTTATTTATGCCATTCTTGGGCAAAATTTCATCAGGTGACTTTTTCTCTGATGTTTGAGGAATCCAGCTACGTTTTTCATAACATCACACTATAATTTATTACCATTCCAATTAAAAGCATAATTTATCTATAACCTTCAAGTTTATTATTTATACTGCACCTTCCTAGTAGCTAACAAATCATTTGTAATTGACTATAACACTAAAAAGCTAAATACCAAGACCTACCATACTATGAAAATGATGGGCTATGCAAATAGATAGGCCTCTCCTGCTGCACATAAAGTAATAAGAAAGGCTAAAGGTTTAACAATTTGTAGAAAGCTGTGGAACAATATTGTAAACAGCTGTCACCCACTGAATATCTGCCATTTTCAGGGACATGAGCATTATTTATCACACTGCATAGATAAGAAGCCAAATCTTAAAGAGTTTAAGAAACGTGTGCAATGGTCCATAGAGTCAAAGTGATGGGCCCAGGGTTCAAGCTAAGACTACCTGACTTGCAGAACATCATCACGCTCCCAAAACTATCTTCCAAATCCAAGCAAAGGGATGCATTTCTTCCCAGCATATCTCTGCGTTCATTCATAAATTTTACCACATCCCAAATAATAAATATCAAAGAGAAAATGAAATCAGTTTTTGGTTTATATTTCTTATATAATTTGCAAATACTTAAGGTAAATGAAGAATGTCTGAAAAATTGTATTTCCACCACTTGTCCCTTTTACATTTTTCTTATGTCAAATGTTGCACACCAACATAAATGAATCACCATAGGATGGAACCATATTGTGTTCCTCCCCCATCAAATATTTATTTGCAAATTAAAGAACTCATCTCTGGTCTGCATTGGGTTCTGAGTATTTGTGCTTTTTACCAGGACCAGAGTTTACAGCTCTGCTAAGCCAAGCTGTTCTAATACGCTGTTTCATTTTAGAGAAAGTCCTGGAACAGCACCTGCTGGACTGCCTAAAATTCTGCCTGGATCTGATGTACCTAGGACAGCCACACAACAACTTGCTGGCAAGAACATACCATGTGGAGTATCTCGAAACATGCTCTCTTCCCTGTCTTTATCTGTCCTTTAAGAGTTGCAGACCCAAGTTTTAAGAAGTCTCATTGCACTTCATTGCTGACAGGACAAACACATGTAGTGATAATCATAAAAATATGAGTAGCAATAACAATAACAAGAAAAGTTGGAAAACACAAGAATAACAGATAAGCTCATTAATCCTGCTCAATTTTAAATAAACATAGAATTTAATCAAGTTGAAACAGACATAAAGAAAAATTCAGACTAATTCATAATGTGGCACCATTTTGAAATAACTACATTACCATCCACAAGAAAAATAAACAATTAAGGAAACTGCATTCATCTTTGGTTCTCATTTCATTCCTGTGCAGAATTAAAAGATGTTTACAGCTATTTGTTGAAATTTCCAGACAGGCGACCTAGAACGATGGTTAATAGCTTTTTCTCTTCCTGTTTTGGGAAATTAAGATTTGTTCAAAGAATAACGAAATAGTTCTTGCTTTGACCAAAAATGATTTCAATTATAGTAATGGGAAACAAGTGAGAAAAGGAATCATATGCCTCTTAAAATACTTTCTTTTTTTATTTCTAGGACATTTATTCTCCCTTTTTTTCTGACTTCATTGTCTTTCATACTCTAAATATCCTCTGCCAACCTTATCTTCCCTATGTACAAATTAAAAAGTTGAATTCCCTCCATCAGTGTCCTCAAACATGGTCTCTATTTCCCCACTCTGAAGCAATTGTATCTTACTTTAATGTCTATGACTCAAAAGTCTATGTGTTCAATATTGGTCTTTGTTCTAAAAACCCACACTAATATATCCAGCATTATGCTCAAACCATTTCCACAGGAGTATTTACAGGAATCCTCCATGCTAGCATTAGCTACACAGCACTTAATATTTATGAGCTCCCCTTTCTACATAACATGTACTTCTTTAAGTAAGTGGCAATCCCATGTATCCAGATTTCCAAAGCAAAACACAAAAAGTCCTCTTTGACCCTTCTTTTCTAACAAATACCATGTTTCAATAGTAAGTAGATATGGTCCATCCTCTAAAAATATCCCTAAATTTTCTAGTTTGTTTACCTCTATTGCTACCTACATTCTCAGACGAACATAATACAATCTTTGCCACGACTACATCAGTGGTCATTTATATCATTTCTGTTCTTCTACGTTAATCTCCTTAATGTCCACTCTGTACAGTGTAGTCTGAGTGATTATTCTGAAATATTAACCAAAGAACCATGATGTTACCTCCAGTTTAAAAGCTTCAGGACTCACTCATCACCTTTAGAAGCTACGCTAAGCTCCATACTCTGATCTTGAAGGACAGGCGACACCTGACTTTAATGTTACACTCCTACTTCAACAAATGCCTCTCTACTCCTAACTCAGAGCTCTCTAATCATTCTACGTATTTTATGTTTTGCTACCAAATCCACCGTGTTTCCTTCTAAAGGCATCCTCTTATCTGTCCATGATTTGTTACTTTTAGTGATTCAGACCACAGCTTAAGATACCAGCCATTCAGACAAAATTTTCCAGAAAACCTAAACTAACCACTCAATAATTCCAGAAGATATTAACTTTTTAATCTTGTTTACTAACTCCCTGATCTGAAACACTAGAACGTGAGCTTCATGAGAGGAGCAACTTTGTAGTCTTCTTTAGCAACAGGAGAATGTCTGGTTGATATTGAGTTTTGGAGTGAATTGCTGAGTCAGAGAACAAATGTGTGGAAATATACACTTGTAGTAAAATGGAGTTTCTTCCACTGAGATTTTACACATTTTATTAAGTAGAAATTTCAGGAGCTGTACTCTGTCCTTTAGATTATTTTGGGATCTTAGGTGATTTTGAGTGAATTTCATATTAAAATGATATGGAAATGTGATAGAGTGATCATTCTATTCTGAGTCAAATTCTACTGGGTCATAAGAATAATAAGAAAAAATCCCTTGGTACATTGGTATGAGAACTGGGTTTATTTGGATATAAAAGACATTAATAGAATTCTTTTGAATACATATGTATTTTATTTTTTCCAAGTACTGTGTTGACTTAGGAAAATATAAAACTAACTGAGAGCCACTCTTCCAGTATTGTATAAATATAATAAGGTTGGTAGAAAACACTTAAAATTTAGTTCTATATTCTGATAAATGAAATTATGTTTTGGGAGGGTCTGCGAAGCCCAGAAAATGAATATCTAAGAAGCCTTCATTTCTAAGATTCTGAAAGCAATGTAACAATTATGTGAGAAATTAGAGGAAGAGGATTAAGGGCAGTATCAATCAAATAAGGAAGTTAATTTACCAAAGCCTGTTGAAGAAATCTCTAAATAGATAGAAGCAGACTGTAGACATAAACAACATAGCTTGATAGAAAAGAGCATATTCTCTGTGATGAGGCAGAACTGGTTTTGCATTCCAGCCTCATTACATGTAAGTTGTGTGTCTTTGGCATCACTAATTACGTCTTGCCACAGACAGGAAGAATACAGACCTAAGGAATACTGCTGTGCACCTGAGAGAGGCACTGTGAGTTTAGAATGAGTAGTAGAACTAAAGCAGTAGCAGTACTGATTTCGGGCATGCTTGCCCAGTGAGTTGTTCAACACTCAGCCAAGAAACATGGAGAGATGGGAAAAGGGTTAACAACATAGACGAAGACCAAAATGTTTTCAAAGCAGCAGCATTTCTTGGTGGTATTGCACTAGCATGGCTTTCCCAGAGCAATATAGCTTTACTTTAAGGGTTCTCAGTTTTCCTTGTGAAATACTCTTTGGCAGGTGGCATTCTGTTGACTGTATGGTATAAAGGCTGCAATAACGCCTTTATTGATTTTTAGCTCTATCCCTTTATCAGTATTATTTGCACCGTTATTTATTTTCTTCTTACGAAGGAATAATATTGGTGCTGACTCTTAGAACTTATTGTTCCAAGAATTTAAAACTTTAAAACATGTAAATCACTCTCTGTGCATGTAGCAGAAATAGGAGCAAATTATTGTGCAATATTTCATTACACAATAGTAAAATATGGTTTCTGCTTGCACATTTTCTAAACAAGATTTCACAAATGCAAGGATGTCTATCACTAATGCAAACAGAAATTTTTCAAAAGGTGAAATACGTATACACGCATGTCGTAATAATTAGGGTGCATTCTGATAAATGTGTTATAGGCAATTTGTCCTGCGAACATCACAGAGTATACGTACACAC
Source organism: Dinomys branickii (assembly GCA_004027595.1). NCBI lineage: Eukaryota > Metazoa > Chordata > Mammalia > Rodentia > Dinomyidae > Dinomys > Dinomys branickii. Next base: position 34,239 of record PVLD010002511.1, read on the forward strand.
AAAGTTGAATGTTGCAGGTCAAATACTTGAAGTGATCTCTCGACATAATCACGAAACACAGTTAACACAAGACATATGAGGTTTTTTCTGACTTAACACAGCAATACTGTTTTAAACTTTAAAAAAATACACAGAAGGAGTATATTCTAAAATGTTGGCAACAGTAAAGTGCAATAAATGTATAAGCCAGTAATACTTCATTTTATCATTGTCCAGTATTGTGTACTATAGTTATTATAGTACTATTGTATGTGCTATGCTTTCATACAACAGTCGGCACAATAATTCGCTTACACCAGTATCACCACAAACATCTGAACAATGCATTTCTCTATGATATCATCATGGCTAAAATGTCACTAGGAAGTAGGTATTTTTTAGTGCCCTTATAATGTTAGGGGACCATTGTCACATACTCAGTTTCTCACTGATGGAAAGTGATCATGTGGCACATGGTATGTTTGAACACAAATATATAACATGAAGCTCCTACCACCCATAAAAGGAGGAAACAGATACCGCATTTAAGAGGACATGTCCAAAAGGTTCAAGTTCACCAGATACAATGTGATAGGGAATTGAGTTTTTTCTTCCACTTTAGGGAGAGGCTTGCTGTTGGGGCTTTACAGCAAAGGAAACATTCGTTTTTGAGTCTCATGCATCCAAGTTTGAAAGGAGATTCCATGCCTATAAACAGTGTGTTACTAGCAATTTCTTAAATTTTCTGAGCCTCTTTTAAATTGGTTTCAAAGAAGTGAGATTCTCCATTAGACAGGCTCCTTGTCAAGATTAAAGGCCATAGTAGATGAAGCATGCCCTTTTGTGCTTTCCGTTGATAGAATTCATACTTGAATGGATGGTTGCAAAGTCAAGTGCTCTTTAAAATTTATTGTCCTTACTCAAAGAGAGACATGGTAAGCGGCAATATCTTCCTGCCTCGATCACTGGGCTAAAATACCAAGTTCAATTTGGGGCTTGATGCATGATAAAAGAAAGGGATTCAAGTTTATCCGCCCCAATATGTCATCATTCTCACCCCCAAAGGTTACCTAAATTCCTAGGCAATATGGATTGGTGGGAGCATCCCCGCTCAAAGGTTAGCTGCAAAGCCTAAGTTTGTTTAAGGGTTAAGAACTTGAGGAGGAAGAGCAGAGAAGAACGGACAGTTGAGGAGCACTGACACTTTCTTCAGGAAAACCAAACCCAGGGAGTCATCTGCAAAGGCTGAGAGATTAGCTTCAAGAAAAATAGCTATTCCAAGACACTGAGGAGAAATTAGAAACGACCAGCTGGTGTGAATCAAGAGAAATATGTTGCTAAAAGGTGGTGGAGCAAGCTGTTTACAGAGAACAAGGCTTTCTAACAGCTTTCTCAGGCAGTGTAATTTTTTTTTTTTTTTTGGTTTTGTTTTGTTTCATTATTTCCTCCTGTTTTTCTTATAAATTCTTTGGAAGACTGTAGAATGAATGGTGTATGAAATGTGAAAAGAAATGTGACTGAATCAAAGGATGCTTTGTGATTTCCTTTCATTTTAATAAGTGATGTGCAGAATGGATTTCAGCATATTCAAAATTGCTGCCTATCAAGGGAGTCTCAGGAATTTCAGTCCACTTTCACACTTCAATCTTCTACTCCCTGGCCATGGTCAATTTCACCCTATTACACATGAACATATACATGTGTGATCAAACACACACACACACACACACACACACACACACACACACACACAATCTGAAAGAGTTATGCCTAAAGAAAGGCCTGCCTCTCAGTTTTGGAGAAGATAATCAGCAATTCTTTCTAGTGGTGATTTTTCTTCTTTTGGTCTGAAATTTCTCTGAAAACTATGTAGCTGAAGATTCTACAGAAAGTTTGAATGAGACTGGAAATTGATTTTCTATTTCTGTTAAGTGACAATTATCACTACAAGTAATTGTAGAAACCACAAGAATTGAAGACTCTGTGTCCTTCCTGGTGCCCAGCAGAATTCTAAATACAGTGTGACTTTTTACACCTGTATGTGCAAGATTCCTGGAAAGGCAATTCAGGGAAAAATAAAAGAGATGAATTTCAGAACTAGGCATGTCAAGGTTTGAGGTAGAAGCTCCAAAAGCTACTGCCTGTTCAAGGTTCTATTTTCTCCCTTGAGATAGGAGGGTACAGTCAATTCTCTTTAATAGGCTAGGAAACTGAGGTTTACAGGTACCCTCTTGATACACAAGTTTCCAGTATATAATAGTTTTCTTCCACCTTTTCCTTTCACATACATTCACCCTCAGGATTCTGAAGACAAGATGTAATTTAGAGAAGACAGGGTTATTCTCATGTTCAATTGCATGAAGTAACTTACCCAAGTAGACATAGCCTAAATAGCTATCTGCAGAGTATAGATCTCCAACCTTTGGCCTAGTAAGAAATATTTGCTAAATTGACAGGCTCTTTCTTTATTTTCTTGGCTGAAACTGAACGATCATATGTGCATCCTTTATAAAAGGGAAGAGAAATGATTGCTGATTCAGGTAGAACGGAGAATAAGATTTCATGATATTCAAGCTTGCCAAATCTAATTATCTATTCCCCATGTAAGCTCTCAAATCTCCTATTTACTTACTGGAAGATTTCACAGTAATTGAAGCAGTATATTTTCAATAATTAACCAAATACTATCTTGCTACAGAGTTTGAAACAGGTCTGTGGTTTTCTAAGGACAAAAATTTCAAAGCTGCTCCAAAACAGTGTCATAAATACTTCCAGAACAACTTCCAACCAGTATTTAACTCCTAAACATGAATACTATTAGATATATTATTTTTAAAATGAAGTGTATTTAAATTAAGGTTGGATAGGGTTCTTATCACAATGATTGTGAAGAAATAAGGCTTATGTTATTTTTTCTAGTGCAAAACATTTCTTACAAAACAAAAACATTGGATAAACAAAAACAGTTTGAAAAAAATTATATTAAGTGTGTCAAGAAAAATACTGAACATTCCCCAAGCACATATTGTTGCGAGTATACCATTTAGGGAAAGATCCAGTTTCTTCCCATCCTACAGATTCAACAAACACAGGTTGAGTCCCCATTATTATGCTTCTGATATATATCACGTGCATAAATTTGACCCCTCTCAAGAATATGGTAAAGATAACAATCTATTATGTGTTCAGTGAGGGATGTTTTTGGAAAAAGTCATATTTTCTCCTAGTTTGACTCTCAATATTTTTGACAAAAATGGGAATTAGCCTGTAAAACACTTCCTTTCAAATGGCACGGCTAATCCTGATGTATGTGGTTGAAGGTATCCTTTGCCTTGGAGGTAGTAGTGGAGGAAGAAGTATTTTTAAAGTAATCATGTATCAGAAAGAAATCAAATACATTTTGGAAACATCTCTTGCTATGTCCATATCATCCCTAAATTGCAGATACACAATACAGGTCAGCATTATAAAAATTCTGATTAGGCCTACAATAAAGAAGTGTTAAAAGATAATTCACTTATTAATTATACTGAATTACACAAGCGATTGATAAATAATACAGTGACCCTGTCCTGATGGAGTTCTCAATCTGCATTGAATCCTTTCTTCCTGGAATATATGAGACAATAGGATAGAATTCAAGTTAGAGTTTCTATAAATCTAAGGAAATGTGTAACATATTCTTTTCTCTAAATGTGGTGACACTCCTTTTCAGACTTAATATATGAGATCTTTATCATTCTATGTGTTTGTTTTAACTCTTTCTTTGACAAGCTTCATTTGTTATTCTAGAACATGGTGGGCCTATGAATAAAATACTAAACTGTGTTAAAATGTTTTTAAATTTTGGTGTAGAATTAGTATTATTCAATGTGCAGAACTGATGTGGCTCTACTCACAAATACTAAATAGATGGCAGGATAAGATGAACATAATCCACGGATAGGTTCATCTCATGGAATTTATACCCATCTTGATAGTGACACAGTCAGGTAAACTTTGCAGTCAAGAGCACAGTGCTACCAATCACGTGGTTAACAGTCAATTAAATCCCTCCAATACTTTTGCCATGGTTATCCAGGCATTTAAAAACCCACACTAATAATGGGATCACAATGAGAATATCAATCATCAATCAATCAGTCAATCAGCCAGTAATTACAAATGAAGTTACACTTGAACCCAGCGGCTATTTCCTCATAAATATACTATGAGCTAAAAATATAGAAAGTTAAAAATTCGCTAAAAACTCCTAACTTACCAAGCACCATAACTGAGTAACAGTGTACTGTGGAATGCTGGGCATTTGCCATTGTGATCACGTGGCTGAGTGAAACGTGCGGCTCACTACCTGCTGTCTGGCACTGACAGAGAACATCGTATGGCGTCATATAGCTAGCCCAGAAAAACACTGCAATTTAAAACTGGATGTAAAGTTTCTATGCGGTGCACATGCCTTTCACACCTTCCTAAAGTGGAAAAAATCATAAACTGAACTTTTGTAAGTGATGGGTCACTTGTATAAAAAGGTAACTGACATCTGACCGTAAGAATTGTCCTCTAAGAATCTTTGATCTAATGCTTTATTGTGTACTCTACTATAATCACTGCAGGTTTTCAAAACCCATACAATTGGAAGAAACACATCTAAGGAGTTTAGAAAGCAGACAAAATGAACAGCGAGCGAGCTTCTCTACAGTGTTGTTTATGTGTCGCTCACCAGCTATCTTTCGGCATGCAACCAAATGCAAGAGCTCCAAGTGGCACAGAAGCTGCCTAGTGCCAATTCAGAAAACAGCAGCCCAAAGATAGATATCACATGAATAAATTTGACCCCTCTCAAGAATATGGTAAAGATAACATGTTATAAGTGTTCAATGAGGGATGTTTCTGAAAAAATCATGTTTTCCCCCATTTTGACTCTCAATATTTTTGACAAGAAACGGAAATTATCCTGTAAAATACTTCCTTTCAAATAGCATGGCTAATCCTGATATGCGCAGTTGAAGGTAACCTTTGTCTGTGGAGGTAGAAGTGAAGGAAGAAATATTTTTAAAGTAATCTTATGTATCAAGGAGAAATCAAATGCATTTTGGAAACATTTCCTACTATGTCCATCCCATCCCTAAATTGCAGATACACAATACAGGTCAACATGATAAATTTCTGATTATGCCTAAAATAAAGAAATGTTAAAATGTAATTCACTTTTGAATTTTGTATTCAACATCAGGAAAATATTTCATGTGACATCTATGAATACCTTATAGGATGTGCTTAAGTAAATGTGATACTTAAGATGTCTCAAATCCCTCAAAGACAACATCACACTGGTACTGGTTTCTTGCAGTATGTATAGCCCTGCATAATCCTGAAATCAAAACAGCCAGGAACCAGTAAATGAGGTTGTGTACCAAAAATATTGATACGGCACTTTCTGTCTGTAAACAATGAGTACAATATACTTCCTGGTAAGTGATACAGGTTATAACACAGACAACAAGTCCTTTCCATCTCAAGTGGATTTTTTTTTCCCTCTCTGATTTCTCTGCTGACGGATGGCATAGAGATATTTTTAGCTGAGAAGCTGCTCTTCTCAAGACAGACATGGCTAAGGAGATAGTGCTTGTGGACGCCAGACTTTATGTAGCAAAATCACATAGTTCAATACTTGTTTGTTGATTGAATCAATGTTGAAAAGTTTAAAAGATGTTAGTGCAGAACACCATGGGGTATGTGAGTCTGTGTCTATCCCACTGATTTCTTCTGATTAAAATAGCTTTGTGACAACCACGACAATATCAAGAAATACTGTGTCAAAATGTGAGACGATTGTATCTTTACATTGTTTTGAAAGAGATTAAAAGCAAAAAGTAGCAAAACTTTTTCATACTTCTCCCTCAAGCTGGTTCAACTCTCATTTCTTTACAGCTTCAGTTCATTACAACTGCATATTCCAGTCTTTGGAGAATAATAACAAGCAAGTATATTTG
>PVLD010002511.1:40310-164064 GCA_004027595.1 Dinomys branickii
TGAAAGTGCTTCTGAACCAGCATTACCGTTTTTTGAACTGCAGCACTTTTGTAGGATGTTAACAATCCCTAGCATGCCTCTCCCTCCTCCTTTTCTCTTTACTCATTTAAAAGGATTTAATCTCCCAGTGAGCTACAACTGTACTAAGCAGGAGAATCCTGCAGCTATTCGTCACCAGAAGGAAACACATGTTCAATGTAACAATGCAAGTCAATAGGAAAACAGGATTTGCTTTACAGGAATCTGCCAGCGTTGCTGGAATTCACTCATTCTAAAAGCTAGTAGAATCATTTGATGTGGAGAGAAATAGAATAAACCCCAAATCAATTGCTGAATATTCTTACATATCCAAAAGATAGTGGCTATGTCTTCTTATTCATCTGTGTAGTTCCAAAAGCAGAATTCTTACAAGATGACGTTCAATGATTGTCTGTTAAAATAAAACCTTTCTTTGAGATTTTTGAAAACTATGCATTATTAGGAGGAATTAAAATAATAAGCAAAACAAATTGTGAATTTTTGCGAAAGTTTGTTAAGTGGGAATAAAATGCCAGTAACCTAGGAAACAAATATCGGAAGAAAATTATATTTTTCAATTAATACAAAAATACATATATTCTAAGCTCCCTTATTGTGTTAGGTGCTCATAATATAACAATGAATGAGAAAAAATGTAAGAATAACGTACAGTTCAGGGTGCAGAATAACTTACAGTTTCTGCTGTAGCATATGTATTGCTAAATGTTATAAAAGATAAGTATTACATAACAAGAATGAAGAAATTTGACTTTATGAAGAAGTGTCAGGAAAGCCTTCCAAGTGAAATCAATATTAATAAGTTTGTGAAAAAGAGAAACTAGACATTAACGGGCTGGTTAGAAGGAAAACAGAGGAAGTAAATTCAAAATACAAAACATGGTTCATTCAGAAACCCTGAAAAACAACCCATGTGAGATGAAAGAGTCAGGGATCAAAAAGAAACTGGATGTATGTAAATACTGTTGAAGAGGTTATATAGTCTGCATTGGATCAAATCCAGGCAGCAGTAGAATCATGTAATATCTGTTAGGGACCCTCAGATTACATCTCCTTTAAATAACAACAACAAAAAATCATTCCCAGCATCTTGAATTAACTTCCCAAAATGTAAATCATACAAAATCTTCATGATAGAGTACACAGATTGGGAAGAGGGGCAAATAGATGCAAGGAGATCATTTGAATACCTTTACAACAACTCATGAGTGCAGGTAAGAATTTGGATCTTGCTATATTCTGAATGTTTGTCTACCCAAAATTCATTAGGTGAAATTCTAATCCTTGGGCTGGGGATAGAGCTCAGTGGCACAAGTGCCTGCCTGGCAAGCACAACATCCTGAGTTTGATTCCTGGTACCAACAAAAAAACAAAAACAAAAACAAAAAAAGAAAGAAATTCTAATCCCTAAATGTAAGAGTTTAAAAACATACATACTCATCTCAGTAGGTATTATGTTTTCAGTACATGCTATATAAAATATAAGGACTTTATGTGTCAAGTGACAGAAGACTGGATATAGAATAACTCTATCCAAGAGATATAATTTTGCTTAATGCTATGCAGGCCAATTTCATGAACTCATTTTAACTAGTATGTAATGTCATAATGTAAGATGAACAGATGTAGAGAATAGTGAGAGGCATGTGCATTATGCCGAAGACTCCGGCTGGCCATGCTTCATGTAAAGGCTTTCTGTATGTCACTAGGACACATTTCAAACTGTTGCCTAGCACTCTTGTACCATGGAGAAAGGAGAAACAGGTATTAGAGATAGTGTTTGTTTCTGTTGGTTGCAAAATTCTTAACCTCTCTCCTACTTAGCATTTCTTCTCAAAACAACTTATCTAGTCTCAACCCTAATGATAAGTATAATAGTGATCTCTGTAAATACTAGGATTCGACTTTACACAGTTTTGTATTCCTAGAAATGAGGACTAATCTTGATGCATGTTGAGTACTCAGAACAAATTTACAGAATGAAATATTTTTGATTGTTTAAACTGATGAAATTATTTGATTTTTGAATTTCAGCCCCAATCACTACCTATATAAGATGTAAAACATGTAAATAATCTAAATATTGCTTAATAATAGTATTAACTATGCAAGCGCAGGAAGAACCTGGAACTCAGTAAACAGCTCCACTAGAGGAATCCGGGACTTGGCAACCAGGGCTGCTGGAGGAATCCAGGTGACTGGTCCCCTCCCCCACATCAGTGGGACCAGGTGACGGGGGGGGGGGGGGGGGGGGGGGGGGGGGGGGGGGGGGGGGGGGGGGGGGGGGGGGGAGAGGGAATGCTGGCCGCACAGTAGGACCTGAACTAGGGTACACAGGAAGGACAAGTGGGACTGACAGGTTAGGAAAGTCTGAAATAAGAGCCAGTGGGGGTAACTTAGGTGAATCAGCATTTAGTGTTTAGGGACAAAGACACATAGAATAGAAGCAGGTAGGTGGGGCCTGCCCTCTACAAAAATTTAACTTAATTCAGTATTATCTTGTTTTATTTTTGTTTATGTCTTACTTTACTTCTTTTTCATTTTTCTTTTTCTTCTTTTTCTTTCTTTTTTTCTCTTTTTTCTAAAAAGCTGGGGAAAACCACAGCCACAGAAGTTTAATCACATATCGAAAACCCAGAGACCAAGTTCAAATAATCCTTTGATTACTCCTCCATTCTTTCTTTTGCATCCTCTTTTCTAGCTTCCCAAACCTTGCGTGATCATCTTTTGTCCTGCAGCCTGTTTCTACTTCCTTGCCAGTTTTCTTTATTTATACACTATCCTCCCCAAATTTCCCCAGCACAGGGTAAAACCATTCTACCAAGGGAAAACACTTTGCATAAAAATTCCTAATGTATGATTGGTTCGGTTATACAACTATATACTTTGCTCCTGTGGTCTAAAGAACAAAATCAATAATTATCACAGGTTGTCAGTTTTTAAACTATGCTTGATGTTATCATTATTATGAGTTATACTACATTAGCTAGGATGTCATACCTGCTGTAATCAGTTGTAATCTCCTCTGTAACAATACTGGGGAGCTCTTGGATAATGACCTCATCACAGCCAAGGATGTCATAACTGCTGTAATCAGTTGTCATCTCCTCTGTAACTATACTGGGGAGCTCTTGGATAATGACCTCATCACAGCCAAACACCAAAGGCAAAGTGACTTTACCAAACAGCAACATCCCACTCTTAATTAATTGAGAATGTAGAATCTTGGAAGAGAGAAAACCAAGAACCTCAGTGAAGAGCAGACTTTTCCTAGAGATGTCTTGATACTAGTGAAATAACTACCTACTAAAAAAACTCACCATTATCAACACAGAAAAAAAACAACTTTTTTTTAAATAGAAAATGACAAGGCACAGAAGCAAAATGCAATCTTAAATCCCTAGGCCAGCCACAACTCCGGGAGACATTGACATAGAGTAAACTGGAAGACACACACATGACATTTCTGAAATGATAGCAACTGAAGTAAAGAAACAAATCCATCAGACTATATGGAAAATCAGATCAGAAGTAATCTTACAGGTAATAAAAGAAATGGCAACCATAATGAAAGTATTGCTCAGCAAATCTAGAGAAGACATAGATAAATAAAATAGAGGAGCATACGGAAATGAAACCTTGAATTAACACTATAGGAAATAAAGGGAATGAATGAAACAGATAAAAAGAGATATCCAGGAAATTAGAAATTCCACTGAAAGCTGGAAAAATTACTTATTTGAAACTGAAGATAGACTTTCAGACCTTGAAAATAGGATCAGGGTTAGCAATCACAAAAGGAAAAATCTCTTTTTTCTTTTGCGGTACTGGGGATCGAACTCAGGACCCTGCGCTTGCTAGGCAAGCGCTTATTCCACTGAGCTATATCCCCAGCACAGGAAAAATCTCTTATAAATAAGAAGGTACTAGGAAATAACAATTCAACAGCTGCAAAAAGATGCAAAGAAAAACAGTATATATGATAGGCGTCGAAGAAAAAGGAATCAATACAAAGGACATAAAAGGACTATTTGTAGAAGTAATAGCAGAAATTTGCCCAAGCAAAGGAACAGAATGTTACATCTAGAATGTGATAGGTAAATGAGGAATACAGAACTCTAAGTTGTCTTTACCAAAATAAATCTTTACCAAAATAAATCAGCACCAAAGAGAATGTTAAAGGTTATTAGAGAAAAGAAGAAAATCACCTACAAAGGAAAGCCTGATAGAATCACAGATGAATTCATAACACAAAAACTCAAATCAGGAAGAGTTTGGAGTGAAATATTTCAAGCCCTGAAAGTAAACAACTGTGAAGCTAGATTGATATACTCTGCAAAACTATCTTTCAAACTTAATAATCAAGATATTTCCATGACAAAGAACTGAAGAAATCCATGATAACCAAGCCAACCCTAAAAAAGAGTACTGAAAGATATTCCATATAAGATAAAAATGACAGCAATTCTAAGAACAACGTCAAAAAGAAACCAACAAGCAGAGAATTAAACAGAGGAGAAAAGCAGGGAATCAAGAGCAGGAAAACACATAGCAAAGATAAGCCAATACATATCAGTTATAACCATCGATATGAATGGCCTCAATTCACCAATCAAAGGAAAGAAAATGGCAGAATGCATCAAGAAACAATGTTGAACAATATACTATATACAGGAAATATATTTAACTCAAAAAGAAACTTACACATGGAAAATCAAAGGACAGAGAATGACACTCCATGCAACAGGAATCCAGAAACAAGCAGGAGTAGGTACTCTGTGGCAGACAACATGAACATCAAGACAAGAATGATTAAAAGAGATGGAGAATCACTACATATTTTTAGGAGAATATTCAAGAAGATGAGATAACAATCATAAATATATATGCACCAAATACTGGAGCACCTAGTTATATAAGACAAATATTAATAGACATGAAAAATCAAATATGCAATAACACAGTTGTGATGGAGAATCTTAATAGCCAATTGTCACAAAGAGATAGATCAACTAAACAAAAGCTAATCAAAGACATAACAGAACTGAACCCAACCTGTGAACAAATGGGCTTAGTAGACATTTCCAGAGTGTTCCACCCAACAACAGAATACACATTCTTCTCAGCTGCACATGGGACATTCTCTGACATATACCACACTAGCCTGTAGAACATGCTTAAGTAAATGCAAAGGAATTGAATTTATCCCAGGCATCTTATTTGACCGCAGTGCAATGAAATTGGGAATAAACGGCCAAAGAAACCTCAAAAACTACATAAACACATGGAAATCAAATAACACCTGCCTGAACAACCAACATCACCAAAGAAATTAAATAATAAAAACAGTATCTACAGTAAAACAAAAATAAAAATGCAACATACTCAACACTGTGGAATGCAGTGAAAGCAGTCCTGCAAGGGAAATTCATAGCAGTGAATATACACGTCAGGAAAACAGAAGGCGTACAAACAAACAAACTAATGCTGTACCTCAGGCTTATAGAAAAAGTAGAGCAAGTCAATTCAAAGCTAGTACAAGTGGTAAATTATAAAGATCAGAGCAGGAATTAATGCAATTGAGATTAAAAAATCAATACCAAGAATTACTGAATTGAAAAGTTGGTTCTTTGAAAGAATAAATAAAACTGATAAACTAGTAGCCAACTTTATCCAAACAAGTAAAGAGAAACTTAAATACATCCACTAAGGAGTAAAATGGGTGAAATCACTAAAGATCCTGTGGAAACTAAGAAGATAGATATCCACTCTGAAAACGTTTGCCCCCATAAGATGGAAAATACAGAAGAAATGGATGGATTCTTGGACACAGAAAATTACCAAAACTGAGTCAAGAAGACATAAAAATTCTGAATGACTCAGTATTTGTTAATGAAATGGAAAGCATATTTGAAAACTTACCAACAAAGTAAAGCCCAGGTCCTGATGGATTCACAGCTGAATTCTACAAGAAATTTAGAGAAGATTTAATGCCAATAATCCTCAAACACTTTAATGACATTGAAAGGGCAGGAATTCTCCCTACCCCATTCCTTGAGGCAAGTATTACCATGATATGAAAACCAGAGAAAGACAGAACCAGAAAAGAGAACAGACTGATCTCCTTAATGAACATAGATCCAAAAATCCCCAATAAATGCCACCAAACAGAATGCAGCAAACCATCCTGAAAATTACACACCATGACCAAGTGAAAATCATCCCAGGAATGCTGGGATGGTTGAAAATACACAAATCAATAAACGCAATATACCATATCAACAGAACCAAAGACAAAAATCACATGATCATCTCAATAAATGCAGAAAAAGCTTTTGATAAAGTCCAATGTTCATTCATGATTAAAATGAAAACCTATAGAAAATCAAAATAGATGGTGTTTACCACAATCTAATAAAAGCCATCTGTGACAAGCCAACAGTCACTATACTAAATGGACAAAACCAGAAAGTTTTCACTCTAAAATCAGGAACAAGCAAAGATGTTCACTATTACCACTCCTATTCAATGTAGTTCTGGGAAAATTAGCTAGAGCAATTAGACAAGAGTAAGCAATAAAATGATTGAAGATGAAAAAATAAGAGGTAAACTATAATTACTTACAGATGGCATGACACTCCACATACAAGGTCCCCAAAACTACACGAAAACAATTCTAAATTTAATAACCAAATTCAGTAGTTTAGGTGGATACAAATTCAACACTCAAAAATCAATAGCCGTCCAATGCAGCAATAACAAACTCACTGAGAGAGAAATCAGGGAAACAACACCCTTCATAATAGCATCCAAAAAATAAAATAAAATACATAGGAATCAATCTGACAGTGTAAAAGATCTGTTTATGGAAAATAACAATATTCTGAAAAAGGAAATCAAAGAGGATTTCAGATAATGGAAAGATATCTCTTGCTCATAGATAGGAAGAACCAACCATGTGAGAAGGGCCAATGCTATTATACAGGTTTAATGCAATCCTGCTCAAAATATCACGAGCATACTTCAGAGATCTAGAGAAAACAATCCTAAAGTTGCCTTACAACCAGAAGAAACCTAGGATAGCAAAAGCAATCCTGGGCAACAAAAGCAAGGCAGGAGTCATCACCACTCCTGATTTGGAATGAAATAACAAAGCTGCTATGATAAAATCAGCATGGTGCTATCAAAAAAGACCTAAGGATCAATGGGACAGCCTAGAAGATGTAGAAACTACTACAAACACATTTAGCCACCTTGAATTTGACAAAGGAGCCAAACATATTCACTTGAAGAAAAATAGTCTCTGATAAAAGGTGGTGGAAAAACTGGCTTTCTGCAAGCCAAAGGCTAAAACTAAACACATGTCTATCACCATTCACTGAAGTACAAATAGATCAAAGATGTAAATATTTAAACAGAAAAACAAAAATCTCCTGGAAGAGAAAATGGGTAGAAATCTTGAAGACATAGAGATAGGTAGAAACTTCATGAACAAAACCCAAACTACGTGGAAGTACTTCAAAGAATGAACAACTGGGATCTCATCCACTTAAAAAGTTTTTACACATTAAAAGAAATCAACAACAGAGTGAAAAGACAACCCACAGATTGAGAAAAAAATTTAGCCTAATTTCCTCGACAAAGGACTTATATCTAGAGCACAGAAAGAGTTGAGAGAAATCAGACACCCAATATTCAAAGATACAGTCCAAAAAGTGAGCATCTGAGATGGATATGCCTTACTCAGATGAAGAAATATAAATGGAAAATAAATATATAAAAATTCAACAGCATCGGTCATTTGAAAAATGCAAATTCAAAGAACGATGAGACTTAATTTCATCTCACAAAGAATGACCATCATCAAGAAATCAACCAGTAACAAATGCTAACAGCATTGTGGGGAAAAAGGAACCCTTCTCCAATGTTGGTAAGAGTGTGGACTGGTAAACTACTGTGGAAATCAACGTGGAGATTTCTCACAAAACTAGGGTTAGGGGCCCTATTCTACTCAACTATTTTCCTTCTGGGTATTCCCCCACCCAAATTAGAACATCATACCAAAGTGATATATGTGCACCCATGTTTATAGCTGCACAATTTATAATAGCTAAATCTTTGAAACAGCCCGAATACCCATCAGGTGATCAATAGATAAAAAAGATGTGGTATTTTTATACAATGGAATACAACTCAGTTATAAACAAGGATAAACTTGAGGCTTTTATAGGTAAATGGATACAATTTGAGACCATACTCATAAGTGAAATAAATCAGACTCACATGTGTAAATATTGATTATCTCCCTTGTGTAAAAAATTAAAAGAGTTAAGAAGATCCAAAATGCACAATAGTTACTGTGAAATGGGAAGAAACTGCTCACAAGTAAAGAAAACTAGGATGGGGAAAGGAGAAAAAAGAGAAAAGAAAAAATATATATCTATACACAGACAAGATAGTTAAGATAACTATACTAATAATTTCTATTAGTTCATTGAAGAGAAAGGCTTGTGTTTATATTCTGTGATTATGTTTTCATGCCTATGTCTTTTAATCTGAGCAACTGCTTTGAGGGTAACAATACACAGTGTTTTCACCATTATTGAATCTCCTGCTCTTGTTTTGAAAATCTGTATCAGTGTTTTTATTGCTTTTCTACTTAAAATTTTAAAAAGATATGTAACTCTCTAAAGTAAACATTGGCTCCATTTCTTAGATGATGTCATAAAACAGAGCTAGAAAAGTGGTACAGCTAATGCCACAGACTAGTGGACACATAAGAAATGGGCTTCTCTCTAATACAGACTGTGTTACTCTCCATTGGAGAAGAATGATATTCACATGACATAATCAGTTCATAATTTTGTTGAGATGTCCTAGCAGGTCACAAAGATAGTCTTCTTGTACATCATTTGTTCTTTCATTTTTTTTTATAATTTATGTTGAACAACAATTTTCTATTAACATAAGGAATAATTTACCACATTCTTATCATAAAGGAGTTGCATGAAATTGTGAATAACTTTGAGGAAGTCCTGGCAGGAAGAATCTTTCTTTATTTTCTATAAGAAATCAAACCATCTCCATTCAATGCATAGTATGCTATAAAGTTAGGTTTTACAGGGCTCTTGGCAATTCAGATTTATTGTTTGACCTCTGTGACAAATGCATAAATACTAGAAATACCACTTGACAATACATGCCCAACTATGGGTAGTCCTGTTTTCACAAGTGCAGTATGTGGTAGAGTAAAATAAAATACAAGAAAAGGCTATTCAACACATAAACCAAGATGTAGAATTGAGCCTTTTATGAAAGAAATTTAAAGTACTTTGTTTACATTAAAATAATTAAGCTTAACAATAACAGCACTCAGTTGCTTAAGTTACATGTATTAGTGTTCAAATAAGAGACAGAAATAAATTATGTTTAATTTTCTCTAATATAAATTCCCATATGTACTTTAACAGAATAATAGCACCAACCCAACAAACTACTTGCCTACACACAGAGCTTTAACTATAAATATATATATAGTATTGATGTGAAAAACTTAAATCTATTTTCATCCAATTCCCTGAAACCATTTGTTTCATAACCAAAGAGTTGTTTGGTTGTTTGTTTGGTTTTAAAACAGGCAAGACAGTTTGAAAAAGCAAAAAAATCACATGGCAAATTTTAAGGGAAACTTAAAGAAAATGTCTGCAGTTGACTTAAATAACCATTAAGTTGCAATAAAATTCATCTTGGAAAAAGGAAAGAGAGAAGGTAAATTTATATTGTGCTTTATTGTATTCTTTAATGTTATCTAATTTCCAAACTGCAGAACCAAGGTAATGCAAACTCTATTTTACGAGGGCAAATTAAGCCTAGTTTGCATGAGCATAAAGCAGCATCTATTTTTACAGTAAAAATATCAAGTCCCCAAATAGTATTTTTATGATGCTTCCTAACAAGTTTGTAATTCCTTGGCAAAAAGAAGTTGTTTTACTTCTCAGGAATGAAACAGAAAGAAAATTTTAGAAGCTAAAAGAAAATTCTTAATTCTCTGCAACGCACTTCAATTTGAATAGCAATGGAATAGGTACATTGGTATTGATTTTCTGAACCCTGTACCCACAGAGATGGATTTGAACTCTTTCAGGCAGGAGAGCTACCTGCTTGTCTTTTGCAAGGTTCTTAGAACTGACATTACATGATCACTTTCATTCTTTCCAATCAGCTTTCATCTTCTTGTCAAAACAAGCCTTGTTCCTAGGTCAGCCCTCAGGCAAATAAAGGCAAAGTGGTCATTGCAGATGTTTAATACAAAGTGGATGCTCCATTGAGAACATTAGGCGTACCTGGGTAATTTAGTATTTCTAACTGATGATTTTTAGAGCAGATTAGATGTTAATGAAATATTCCTTGGATTAGATGTTAATGTAATATTCCTTGGCAAATCATTCCAGTAGAAGCAGGTTAGTGGAAGTAGTTATATATTCAAAATTAGGTTTTGGACAATTGATTCTTAATTATACAATCTGAGACTCAAGAGATCAAAGTTAATAGTCCTTTCTCCTCTCAGACATATAGATACACACACACACACACACACACACACACACACACACACACGCTCACGTACACATGCACACACTGAAAGCTTCTAGCTGCTCTCAGGAATCAAAGCCTATCCTGGCAGCGTTTGTCTAAGAATAAAGCTTCAAATGTCTAAGCAAGACCACCTACAGTCTATCTGATTGTTCCCTTCAAGGAATCCAGAAAGAATGTCGATTGAAGAGCCACAAGCAGCAGCTAAGTGTGGTTCAAAAGGAACACGCTGGAAACCCTCCCTCTCTGTCAGCTTCACCGTTGCTGTGAAAAAGAACACCAGTCAATGTGACTTCAAGAGACTTCAAACTATTTAAGTAGCCATTCAGCTCAGGTACAAAAGAGAAGAAGGCAGGATTTAAGCACAGAAATAAAAGGACCAACCTATGTGAAAACCATATATAAGTGTATGAACACAAACACACACACACACACAGACACACACACACACTCACACATGGATAAACATCCACTTGCTCTGTTCCGGCCACACAGGTTTACTGAGCATAACAAATATTCCTGTAACATAGACCCTTGGACTTGCTATATTTTCTGAGAATGGTATAACTTACACAGTATGGCCCTTTACATGCTAGTTGTCTCTCTCCAAGTTACAGCCTGAGTGATATGCCCCAGGCTGACCACCATATTGAAAGCCATTTCCTCTCCTGTCTTGCATTCAGTTTCTCATATTTTCCCCTCACCCTGTGCCCAAGGACCTAGCACAATGACTGCCTTTGAATAGATACACAACACAATGTTCCATTAATAACAGGTTCTCTGTTAGAAAGGAAGCTTTCTTCAGGTAATAGTAATGCATGCTACTGCAACAGAAAGGTGAATTGTCAGGTTGTCCTAGGGACTGTAAAGCACATGCAGAAATAAGCAGTTTCTGCCCTTAAAAGATTCATGTTTTATGGGACTGAAGGTTGAGTAAACCAATCATATCATGTGGCTGATTAGAGATTATAAAACCCTGAGCTTCAAGAATACCTGGAAAAGAAAAACCACAACAGTCTTCAGGAGGTAGAGAAAATTCCTGACCATGAGACCCAATGAGGGATTGAGCTAAATAACGGAAAAGTTGAAAGCGCTCTCTAGTCATAAGGAAAGCACGGGTGCAGAATTGAATATACGAGAGTCTTCTGATCTATTGGAAAGTGAACTCATCTCAAAGAGTGTAGTAATACGTGGAAGAGCTACTAACAAAGCAGACTTTTATCAGTATAAGAAAGCAATATTATCACTTTCATCCATAACAGCAACACAATAAAATTCTATCTTCCTTATAATTTATTGACTTGTCAAAGCCTTTGTCCTGCCATTGTTGTCTGCCTTCTGTTCTCTCAGAAGGAGAGAAAAGTGAGAGGTAAGTGAACACCCCCAGGAGCAGAAACAGAAGCATAAATCTCGTTTTGCTACTTGTTCTGTTTCCAAAGTAACAGGTTCAGTCATCATTTCCTTCATCTGTGGTAAGGATTAAAGATAATCCTCAAAACATTTTATGAAGTTAAATCATACGCGTGCGGAAAAATATGTAAATATTCGATTATTATAATTGTCACCACCCTGAAGACCTCTGGTATTGCCTGCACATAAGCTTATCCATTCAGAGTAGTACTTCAAAGACAAGTTCTTTCTTTATTCAAGAGTGTGACACAGCAGGCTCTCCCTGACCTGACCCTGGCTACTCCCTTGAAGCTCCATTTCCAGGCAACCCGATCCTCAGGCCCTTCCCTGGCCTTCACATTCATTTAAATCTCCAGGCACGCAAAGCCCCTTTGTAACTTTCATGTGCACACCTTACTTTTCTTTCTGCATGAAGACCTGTTCTTATTTGGCCTACGCTATGTTTTCTTTAAAAAAAAAAATCAATTCAATTCTTACTTACCTCTAAAATCCTTCTGAGAAAATTAGGGAGCATCAAGGGCTCAGAAGAGGAAGAAATAAAAGCCTGTAGGTCCTGGTATGACACGCAAAAGAATGGTAAATGGAATGGACAGAAAAATAACCCAGGCCCAAGCCTCCTCTTCCACACTGGGAAAGCCAAGAGAAGAGTAAATAAGATTTTCTGAATATTTTCAAGGACATCCAATTGTTGGATTTTGCATGTCCGGTTCGAGACCTCCTGGGACCCTGCCTAGAAGTCTCCAGGCAGTGTTCTAAGTGTGCAGTTACCTTGGGTCCCAGGAATGGCAGAGCCTGAGAGGCCGAGCACCCGTGATGAAGGCACTCTCCAAGCAGAAGCAGTTACCCCATTACAGAAGTTGCTGCTGCCTCCTAACTTGGTAACCCTCAGAGGAGACTGCCCCTTTGAACAATAAGGGCCTCTCTAGAGCCACCTCCAAAATCCCAAACTGAGCTAATAACCAAGGTGACCCTAGAAAGCTTGGCCCTTTCTTTGTTCATAAGCCTGCTTGATTTTATCTGTCAGCCCTGCCCCTTCCTTGAGAAACCCCCTATGCACATACATGCCAGCACTCATACAAATTAAAGCTTTGCCTGTATTTTCTCTCTGTGGCCCAGTCTCACTTCTATTTCCTTTAGAAAGAAACACAAAAGATTCCGTGTCCAGGATCATTTCTCGGACCACTCCTTAGACGGCTCACCTCTGAATTAAATGATTTATTCTGTGCCTGTCTATGAAATCTCTCACAAACGTAAGGCCAGAGTCTACTACAGTTATCAGCAACTACAGTCACATGCCTGCTATAAGACCAGCTATCTAATTTGAGGTGTTCAGTGCAAAATGAAAATGTGTGTGCATTTGGTGTGGTCTTCAATAAAGTAATTCAAAGCACTAAAATACCAGTATCATCCTTTTTTGTGCATATATCTTTTGCTTATGTAGATGCTGTTGTCTCATTGAATTTCACTTAAAAAATTATTAAGAATTTCAAGATGGTGACTGACAACAGAACCCAAGCATAATATACTTCTGGATGGCTGAGGCTCACAGGGTTCCACAAGAGACATTCCCAGGAAGACCCTGCTTCCTCATGAGAATCTGAGCTCTTATGTCACAATGCCCAAGGCCTCTATATTTTATGTTCAGTCTGTAGCATGGAGCTTTTCACATCATACACACTCAGTAAAAGCTTATTGAAATTTTTTTCTAACTAGTGCAACATGGCATACTGAATCCATAGCCCATAGCTCAAATATATTCATTGCAAGAGTGAAATACCTACAGAGAAGTAACTAGATAAATGGGTGAGTGACTTCTAATTCAGAAATATTCTACTATCTATATACACTAGCTTATCCATTTCCCTCTGCCTCACACTCTCCCTTCCTTCATTTAGCAGCAAGAAATGAATGGTCTTTCCTTCCTCCACTAGCTGGGTCTTGGCAGTCACACTGAGCAGCACATTCCCTGGTAGCATCACAATTCAGATCACTCGCCTGCTTCATCTCCCTTCCCTTATCCACTTTCTCTGAGGATTTGCATTCCTTAATGTTTAAAGATGAGCATTGTAAGAAAATCAGGGGAGCAGGGCTCCCTGCTTCTATTCCTCAATTCTTACAGATCATTCTTCTCAAAGAAGGCAGAAGGACCTCTTTTAAAAACATGAACTGAGTCTCATCACCCTCTCACTGAAAATCACCGGTGGCAATGAATCCCCATCACACACTTCCTGGGCAAATCACTTTCCATCGCTCGTGGGGTTCTATCATTTTGCTATCTCTGTCCCTCAAATTATGATAATGTCACATCTGAGGAGCCAGCCGCTACTGGCTAGAACCTGAGTGTGTAGTGCATAATGACTGTATCACCCATAGTTTCTCTTCTGTCTGCAACACGGAGCTTGTCATACTGTAGGTACTCAATAAATATTTATTGAAAAACATTTTTGCTATCCATATTGAGCTCATGACTCCATGCTCAAAAAACTCCTTCTAATGTTGATAGATTAAAGTTTCTTTCTTTTCCTCAGCTCTTCCCAGCTCCTCCCACCTCGGGGAAAGGGTTTTCAAAGCTTTCTCCTTACAACTCTGTTTTTTGGTTACCTCCTCAAATAGGAAATCCCTAACCATTTACTACTCCTTGCCTCCTAACCCTGTCTTATACCTAACACTTTCACAAGTATAACACTCTTTTGTTAGAATGTAAATTGATTATTTGCTTCAAACCAAAAGCAGCAATAGGAAACTGGTGTGATGTCACACGCCTTTAATCCCAGCTACTCAAGAGGCTGCAGTGTCGGGATAGCTGTAGCAATATAAAGAAACCTTGTTCCAAATGAAAATACTAATAGGCATGTAGCTCAGTGGTAGAGTGGTTGATTAGCATTTGTGAAATCCTGGATTGAATTCCCAGTCCCATAAAAAAATATTAGGTAAGCTCTGTCTTGTGGCCCTCCATGTCTCTCTGCCTAGGACAGTATCTAGCAAATTTGTTCAATTTGTTAAAAGTGGGAAAATATAAACACTAATTAAGGAAGTCTCTATATGACTGGTCTCTATCTCAGCCCTGAACAGTGCATCTGTGTGGGGGAAGCAAGAGGAGCAAGACGAAGGATGCTCTGCTGACGGAGTCTCACACAGCGTTGCCTGGTACTATTATGAGATTTGCACAAGGACTTCTCTGCCCTCTGAGGAGAGTGCTGGGGTCATCTCCACTAACGCAGGCAGTCCGTGCTGCTGGCCTCACTCACTGATTCCAGTACTGTTGGGCTGAATGGGCTTCAAATTAACACTGGTGCTTCACTCCTTTCTTGTAAAAACTGTATGTTGTTTCTTCTACTTTTGTGAAAAAAAAGAATGCATAGCCTGGCAAAATGGAATATAGGCATAAAATCATGAAAAAGTTCTCCAATTCCAAGCCCCACCACCTGCACAAAGCCAATAATTAATAATTTCCCCATGTACATATATCCAGATATTCTCTCTATATATTTGTGTCAGAACGCATACAGCATTTCTTTCCTCTATAAAAACAGGAAAGATAAAATACAATTATGCAGGGTTTTTTTAATCCTTTTTCAAAGAATATATTTTGAAAATCAGTTATACCACCCCATGTATATCAGTGTAGTATTGTTGCAATAACTATACCTTCTCATGGTACATAAAGGGTCATTTATTTTTAAGAACTTCATTTTGATAAATGCGTACATTGAGTCTGCTCTGCCCAAGCCCATGCCCTTCAGGAGCTTGGATTCTGGAGATGAAGGATGCCTTGTGCCCTGCATCTACTCTCTTACTTTGCAAAACTGATTCTCCTTTCAGGTGAAAAGCAAGACAGGACAACAGGATAATGGGGCAGACACAGGAGGTGACGCCCAGGGTCCTTTGTCTCTGCTCTGTCACCACTGGGCATCACGGAATTAGTAGATACACAGGAGCCAAAATGCTGGTGCTTTATGGTGTTATACACCTATTTTACCTATAACATTTTAAGTTTTGCCTTGAAGTTGAAGAAGACTTTAGTCAAAGCTATTTAAAGGAAAGCTTTATGTTACCGATAAAAACAGAAGATCTATATACCCTGCCATATATAAATGTGATGTTATAAATACATTCAATGAAAATAAAGCAATGTTGTTAAATTCTTCACAGTTGCTGTTGCCAGTTAAAAGCTCTAAGTACGAAAGAAGGGGCCTCCGGAGCAAGAATGTTTTAATCTCTCTTTGTAACCCTAACTAAAGACTAAAAATACACTGAAAGTTTGTTCTCTATTGTGACAGAAATGGAAAGAAAAGGAGGAGAAAATGCCTTGAGCAGCAACAAACCACCCCGTTTCTAAAGCCTTTCTCCAACCACACAGTGCGAGAATATGAGGAATCAGATGCACCAGTAATGTTAATTGATTTTTTGGCTATTTTCTTTTAATTGAGAATCTTCTAACAAATCAGATGTAAATGAATGCTTAGAAACCTACTTTTAATCTTGTTCAAAGCTTTTCTGTCATGTTTATCTCTATAGAGCAAGGAGCAGCCAATTGCAAAACAATTAAACCCTTGGACCCTGCTCTCTATGAAGTCCTTCAAATGTTTACATGTGCACAGGCGGATGGAGGCAGGATATTTAGCTATAATCTTAGCCTGGCATTTGACCTGTTCCCTGGGTGTGGGTCTCAGTCTCTCCCCAGGGAAATGAATCCATCATCTGTCTCCCGCTCCCTCTGTGGAGGACTATCCATCTCTGCTTCCTGGTTACTGACCTCAGAGGGGCTCCCTGGCTAAAGATTCTCTTCCATATTGTCTTACTGCTCTACAGAGGACAGACAGATTTCATTAAAAATATGAAATCAGATTACATTTGCTTTTGTTTAAAATACTTTGATTTCCTTCCTCTGCAAAAATAAGAAAATCCAAAGTCACAAAACTGCAAATTCATCCCTTATAGGAGGGGGCGGTGTGTACTGCTAGTTGTCTCCTACTCTGATTTGTCTCAAGGCTTTTGTTACACGCTGTTTTTTTTTTTTTTAATATTTCAAGTGGCCAGTTTTTATTATAGAGGTCCTATAGTTATTTCTTTTTAAATTCATTTTAAAAAATAAAAAAAGAAAAGCATATTAACAAAGAGATACCCATTTACAAAGTAGCATATGAACAATATAAGCAATACTGAATTACAGACAAAGTGGTAGGAAATTAACAATGGTTGCTGCATTACATATTGATATCTTTGTAGTGGTTTCTCAGAAAAACAAATAGAGACATGCAAACTTGATCAAATACTTAATCATTAACTGTTCCTTTCAGTAAAGTGGTAGAAGTCAGTAGTACAGCTATGCGTATCCTGTATACACATAGGTACATAATTTCCCCTTCTTTTCTCTTTCCCCTCATCCAAGTTGCTCTTTACTTTTGAGCAGTTTCCTTTCATTTCGCATTGTCTATCTACATGCTGTTCTTTATGAATGATTTTTTTTCTTTCCACTTCTGATGTTCTTCTCATGGCTTTTGGTTTTGAAGTTGGAAATAAGTGTACTCCAAACATGAGAAAGAACATGTTAATATATCCTCAAAGTAGTTGTGTTTATATATATAAATGTGTGTATATATGCATATATATACATGAATTGTAGTTCTCTCTCATATATATAGAAAATTGCTCACATACACATTATCTATATCCAATTAAATGTTAAAATTGGCCCATTTATAACCACTTGGTGTACAGTAAGTAGAAGTCCCCTAATCGCTTGCTATTTTCTATGACCATCTTGTTTCATTCAACCAACTTCCCATTCTGATACTTTATTAACATGCTTACATTGCTGCAGGGGAGACAGGCCAGAGCAACTGACCTTGTCCTACAGGCTAAAAGCTAGAATCTTATCAACTACAGAGCTTTTAGTACTCCGCAGAAGGCCACATCCAGGGCTGCTGTGTCATGCATGTTTTCTAACAATGCCAAACAAAAGACTACTATACAACTCCCAAAGTTCATAACAGCAAGATCTGAATATCTAATATTTAGTACCCCATTTGCTATAAGCCATGACTCCCAGAAACCTAAACAAAGACATATAAACTGAGCTTACGTACAACAGAAGATTCATAAATTATCTCCTCTCTTTTGTTACTGAGCAAATTCTAGATAAAGAAAAGGCAAAATTTGCACCTCTCAAATGCTCAGTGGTGATGAACACTTTTTCATTTGTACTTCTTCTGAGAAGTGTCTATTCTTTTCAGAAAAAAAAAAGAAAAGGCAGAAACAAACCTAAGGGCTAACACAAACGTTTGTACAAATTATGCAGCAACTAATTGCCTTCCTGGTAAAGCATGCCGAGGCAGATAGGGTGGTGTTAATACACTGTGGGCAACAAAGGGACTGCACACTTCCTGCTAGGTGTGCTCATTTGCAAGCAGGCATTTTCATGAAAATGGGCCATAACATATGCTAATTCTTTTCATTTGCTGTGGTTCTTAGGCATAACGTGTATGGATAATGCATATATCCAAATTATCCTTCTGTTTTCACCTGAATCCCTGACATCTAATTGTTCTAGCAACATTTGATGGACTTGAAAAAAAGTGTGATACTGCTTAAGTTAGTAAAATTGGCTTCCTGAGATGAAAAACCATGTTTGCAAGATTTAAAAGAATTATCAGTTAATGCACTGATTGTTTAAATCACAAAAGTCTTTATTAGGCCAAACTCTTCATGGAAAATGTTACTTTGAAAGGATGGGTACATAACAGTACACATATTTCTTATACTTATTTTACAAAGATAGGAGGTAGCAGTAAGTTGATAAATTAACTTCTGTATTGATACTCTTGGCAATTTTTTAAAAAGTGTTGTTATTAAGGAAAGCATGCGCAGATGCTTGGTGTGTACGTTGAACTATACAACTTATCTTCATAGAATCTGTGTCCCAAGAATAACACTAAAAACACCATTCAGTCAAGCTACTAAAATTATGTCAATCAATTTAATTATGCTCCAAAATGTAGAAATGCATAATTTTTGGCATAGGTAGGAAAAACCAACATTATAAAGCAAACACCCATGCAGGATTCTTTATTAGAATCTTTGCATGCATTATTTCATTTATTAATCAAAGAAATCATGCAAATATGGGCGAATACTTTCATTTTAAAGTAGGAATCTGAGTGCTAGAAAAGATGAAATAGTACTAGCAGATCCCACAGCTAGTAAAAAGGTAGACCTGCCAGAATATCCCACCTAGAGCTGACTTCAAATAGCATAAAGCTTTTCCCTCTTTCTAATACCATCACATTTCTTCCCAACATGTTAATACTGGTAATTAGTAACCAAGTGAGAAATCTCATGCTGTGGTTAAAATATTCATATGACTTGTTTCACAGTGGGACTTAAATAGAAACTATGACTTTAAGGCTGGTGGTTCTTTAACTAGAATAAAGGGTACTTGAAGGATAGATTTATGCAAATTCCTGTGATCATCTAAAAATTTATAAGTGAATAGCAATTTTTGCACCTGACCCACAAGTGAGGTAGGAAACAGTGAAACAGGTTATCTACCTAAAACTTTCTTCTTCCCTTCACTTGCTCTGGTTTTTGTGTTGCAAGGCATGTTCTCCTTTACTGTTCTCAGTCATCACAATCTTACAGATTTGTTTATTATGCTCATTCTATAGTAGGCAAAGGTTATCACAAACGTTCTGAGACTCAAGACTGGTAAAAGAAAAAAAGTGTGTAAAGCACAGCTTTACCCAGATGCAATCACAGTACTCGCTGTCCTGCAAATTTACCTTCTCTTCCCTTCTAGGCATAGTATAAAGTAACAACATTCAAGAAGCAGAGCCAATGAAGGAAAAGCCCGGGCTTTAGTGAGAAAGCTATTTAACATTATCTGAAAAGACATTCTGACTTCTGCTTCTTAATTTAATAAATGAGGCATCGTTCTTCCACTCCAAGTATAATAAACTCTCATTTGCATTGACTGTATTCATAAATTCATGCTGTTAGCAACCTGCCAAGGTTGGCCCAGGTCCCCACAGTTCTCAGGAAAATTCCAATTCTGAGCAGCAGGAGGAAGTTGCTCAGGAGAAGCATCAGCTACATGAATCCATTTCCTTCAGTGCTGCTCCAGAAAGTGGATTAAGCCTGGCCATGTACAGGCTGCTCATCTAAGACCAGCTCTACACTGTTCTGAAAAGGGCTGGGGACACCTCTTCAGATCTCTTCACCATGTAATGGTAGCTTTTTCTGGCAAAAAACCACGGTAGAGTGCTCAGAGTCTAAGATTGTTGAGATAATACTCATCTAGAGATGAGCACAAAGAGAGAGGGGGAGAGAGAGGGAGAGAGAGGAAGAGGGAGAGAGAGAGGAGGTAGGAGAAAGAGAAGGAGGAAGAAATATAATATAATTCCTCTCCTAATATATTTAGGAGCAAGAGAAATGAAGATGTTTATATGATTAAAAGCCTTATTTGCTCCCCTACAAATTCAATAATGATACAAAAGACATGAAAGAAACAGAACGTCCTGTTATATGAGTGAGAGGTGTGAGGGCAGGGTTAACATTTGACTCTAAGAGTTTTAGGTGTTAGGGAACACAACCAGACAGAAAATCACTTCCAAAAGCCCCCTCCAAGGTAGTCCCAGCACTCACCAGGTTCCTGGGGAGAATGAATTTTCCCTGGAGGCTTTGAAATGTTAAAATGGATTTCCATCTGTGTGACATGGCAGGATAAAGCATGGCTTATGAGTCAGAAGAATAGATTTCAGAACACAGGGTGTTCTCTTATTGAAATCATAGAGGCATAGATTTAAATCATGGCTCTGACACTTACAATTGTTTGCTTTTGTTTAAGCTACCTAATTATTAGGAAACCAAGATATGTAACCATATACTGTTTTTAAGAATGGAGTCACTGTGTTCCTTGGTATGTAGCAGGTGCTTTGAATAGTACCTAGATTTTATTTTGAATCCATGAAAGAAAATCCAGTGTAGAAAAGTCCTATTAGTTAAATAAATAACTTAATATTCTGCTACTAGAATTAATGGACTAATTCTGTGTCAGAAAATATGATTATGATCATTTATCGATATTTAGACGTGTAGATAAAATACACACAGTGCATTTGCTAAGTTGACAGTGACTTATGGAGCATCCAGTAGATTCACTCTGTACTGGACCCCTGGGAGTGAGGATTACATATAATCTCATTCATGATCCCATTGTCCTGTATTGCTTTCTCTTTATATGATAGAATGAATACTGATCTAGAACATGGAAGTATCCCCCACTGATATAAAAACATGAATCAGGCATAGGCTCAGTTTCTATATCATAGGCTTTGGACCTACAGAAAAGCCACCAATTCATGTGCTTTCCTGTGATCAGTAATTGTGTTCTAAAAGAGTAAGAAAGCCATTTTCTTTCTGATAAGAAAGACATTCTCTTTCTGATTGGTCGAAGTATACCAACAATAAAGATAACCTTCTTCAATGCTACGGACAGGCCATCTGCTCATGACTTTACTGGCAAGATTGCTGATCTTCGAAATGTTTCATAAAAGCATGCATTTGCACATTGTCTCACAAGGTCACTTCCTTACTAAATTTAGCATGCTGAACTTTTGCCAAAGCCCGTAAGATGTCATAATGCATGTACTTTTACCTACAACAAGATAACTTGAGCCGAATGTGCTGATGTGAATTTCTAGGTGGAATCTTTATCCATGTGGTTTAGGAATTTAAAAGAGAGACGTACTTTGGAGATGCATATTTGTATGTCATCATCTCAGCAAAGTACAAATTCACGGGTAGCACAGGAAAACAAAATCAAGCAGGAAATTGTAAAGAATGACTATATCAGTGAACAGAAATTGAAGGAATGGTATCAGACATCTAAAAATAAGAAACATGACAGTGGTCATTATTTAACAATATAAAAATCTATAAAAATATCGTGTTATACACCTCAGCTCCACATAATTTTATTTTCAACTAAATATTAAACATGAATAAATCTGGGAAAAAAGTAAAAGAAGATGAAAAATGGGAAACAGCAACAGGAATTGCAAAAAGACAGTCTATAATGCTAAGGAAAAACAAAGTAAAGGAAAATGAATGAAACTTATTAGTCTGTATGGGGCTCTTCATACAGAAAGTTCCTATTGTTGCAGTGGGGGTGACTTTGGGTGAGTGATGAAAAGCATCAAAGCATCACGTTACTCCTGACAGCAACGGTAAAGTCAGTGAAAATTTGCATAGGCGATGTGGGGCTAAGCTGTGGGGTTACAATGCATTTGCATATCCTTGTTAACAAGCGAAAATACTTTTTTTTCCTGCTCCAAATGCAGTGTGTGTGTGTGTGTGTGTGTGTGTGTGTGTGTGTGTTTCACTCTGTGTGTTTTGATTGGGTCTGGTACCTGCAATGTCAGGAACAATGGCAATGTGATTGTCTTCTAAGCAGAAATATCACCCAATCAAAGGCAATCAGAATCTTCCCATGGAATGACATAAGAGTGAGTGCAAGGTGATAGTGGATCATGATTCTCCTCTTCTCTTTTGAAGGCATAGATAAGGCTGCAGTGCCAGCAAGTATTGTACTCAGGTCGCTAGAAGAATGTGTCTGCATAATAATCTGGGAGCAGAGAGGAAAACCAGTCTAAGGCTGAAAGATGCAGAGCGCAGCCGAAGTTACACATGCCTCTGTCATCGGAAATAGACAGAGAAAGCCTTTGCCGACAAATCTTGCTTTAGATATTGCTCTCTCCATGTAACAAAAAATTCAACTCACATGAGCTTCGGTGGGAAAGGTGGCCCTGAGGCTTAAGTAACTGTCACTCAAAGTCCTGAATGCGGAGCATGTGGTTTGCGGAAGCTCCTCCCACCATTTCTTCATAACACAGAGCCCATGGTTACAGATACAACACAGGAGAACTATCCCGAGTGCTGAGAAACCTTCACTGTAGTCCCTGAGGATGATGCCGTAAGACTAGGTACAACCAAGGACATCTCACTCAGAATGATGAGCTCTTCCGATCAAAGCCCTAGATGTGTGAAGAACCTAATGTACGCTAATGTTCCCATCCAAAAGAGTTGAAAGGGACCCTCGTTTGCACCCCTCCATTAGTTTTATCTGTCAGGTTTGTGTTCTCACACTCATTCTCCAGTGAGTCACCGAGCCTGTGCCCAAAATAAAATAAACCATTTGCATGAATTAACCCTCATAAAAGTTTTATGGTGTAGATATAATGAGTCCTATTTTGAAATAAAATACTTTGAGTGTTAGAGACTTACCCAACGTAGAAAGTAATGGATCAAGATGAGACTTTTCTATAATATCTCTTCAGGTTATTGATAGCAGAAACATAAAGAAACACATTAATGGGATGCAATAATATATTTATCTTCCAATAAGTTATTTTAGAATAGGATTAGGGCATGCACTGAATTTGCAGTAGCCACCTCTTAGACAGCAGAAGTTTTCCTGAAGTGAACACAGAAGTAGGCTGTTTCCATCAGAAGCACGGGTATGGAAATCACCCTGTGTTGGCGACAGGGGCTCTGGATCTACAACACATCTGCACCATTTTGTTGAGCCTGGTAATGCAGATTGCAGCACAGTGGGGCCCTGGTATGGGCACAGAGGTATCGGCAAATCTGCTCTGAAAATTTGCAACCACTTAAAACACTTTTTGGTGGTGTTATTATTGGTAACACATCTTTTGGGAAGCCCCCCCCAAACAGGCTAAATACAGATAAAGTAAATTGTAGCTATTCTCAGTTTTCTGAAAATTTCCAAAACATACAATGTATTAGACTGTACAGAAAATGTAGAAGCTATATCACAGGAACACACTGACTCAACGCTTCGATCTGGCATCACACGGGGTTCATGGGTTTCAGTTCTAGAAGGTATGACATCAAGATGATCATACCCAGCAGATCTGAGATCAGAGTGAAAGCTCTCAATCCCAATTCCATCTGTCTGGGCAGATGGTAAAGTGCACTGAATTTCTCCAAACTGCCCATCCTCAGTTCCTCATCAGCACACTGATTTCCTGATAACAGCATATAGAAGGTTTCAGGGAAGGTGATTCTGTGTGTTTACCATGCATGTGTTGATAATAAATCTAGGATTCTTTCTGACATAACCTTAACAGAACTGAGTGAATGTTTGCAAGATGCTTCTCTTTAGAGGAGGAAAGATGTAGAGGATCTGAAGATAATAAAAGATATCAAGTATGCTGCAGTGTGGTACAGACAATTTTATTTTATCCTCAGAGAATCAGGACACAATCTCCAGACACTATAAATTTTGTCTTTTCTTACATCACGAAGGTGCTATGATGGTCTATGCAAGAGGGCAGAAGAGGAGGGAGGGAGTAAAAAGGAAGGAGAGGAAAGGGAAAGAGAGGAGGGAATAGAAGGAAAAAGAAAAAAGAGAAAGAGAAAGGCTGTAAGCCTCTTCCCATCAAGAAAAATCTCAGCATTTTGATATTGTATAGTAGAAAATCTGTAGTGTTATGCATTTCTCCTCAGGAATGGATTACTGTGGTTAAATAAAAGCCCCACCTAATACCTAAACAAATGACCACTGATCTTTACATCTCTGTCAAATAATAGTAAAGGTCACCTCCCACCAGGTATGGTTTTGCATTCCTGTAATAACAGCCCATAGAGGACTGAGGCAGGAGTATTGCCATGAGTTTGAGACCAATGTGGGCTGTATAGTGAGTTCAAGGTGAGCCTGAACTACCCACGAGGACCCTGTCTCAAAAGAAAAAGTAAAAGAAAAAGAAAGAGAAAAAGGTCACCTCCTTTAGCAAGTCTGTCATACACAGTGGGTTAAGCACAGAGACCACCATATAGTAGGAGATTTATCTGGAGAACTAATGGTGAAAATAATAAATGGGATTACAAATAAGGAAAATGATGATGTAATATCAATAAATAGCATACAAAAATTGCTACCATCTATTTATAGTTGTGAATTGTTAGAAATATTTTAATGTAGCAAATATTTATTATAAATAGCCAAATTAATAAATGTATTATTCATTCACTTGTAGAGTTGTATAATATTCTATTTTTTGTAAAAAAAAAAAAACACACACAGAGCAGTCTCTGCATTTATGAAGCTTTTCTTTCAAGGAGTTTTTCTTTTTAAAAAGGAAAGGACAAGCCTCTGGAGGACCAACCTTCACGCAGTCCCTGGGCTAGGAAGTGGAAGGATAAGAACATTTAGCCAATGTCATCTATAGCCCGTAAGGTGTGTGTGCACGCTCAGCTCCCTTGAGCGCAGGACAGTAAGAAAGGACTCCAGCCAGTGTCCGGGCTCTGAAGATGAAAGAAAGCTTGAAATGAGAGATTAAAGAGCTGTAGATTTCCTTTGACAGGTGCAGATCACAGCTTTAGTAAACAGTATGGATATCTACTCTAGAACCTTCACAAAATTGCTGCCTTTTTGCTTCATTGTCCTCCCGAGGCTGCTCCACCGCCGATCCTATGCAAAAACATGACAGAAAGCTCCCCCGGGGAGGATGTTACCATGAAATGTACTGCACTTGAAACTTAGTGCAGACTCTCAGGAATCATGCAAACTTGGAGAGATTAAAGTCTCAAAGTCTCAGATTCCTCATTTCCAAAACACGAATGAAAAAACAGTCTGCAAATATTACTGTAGTTCATATCTATTGTAGATCTTCAGTGTCTCGTGGTTGCATTCCAATTGTACATTATTCCATTTCAAGAAGGGGCCAGGTTGTTTGGCTTCTGTGGTCTGTCTCAGTCTCTCTGCCTCTGTCTGTCTGTCTTTGATTGTCTCTCTGTCAGTTTCTCTCTGTGTATCACAGGGCTAGGGATGTAGCTCAATGGCAGAAGCACCTGCCCAGCAAGTACAATGTCCTGAGTTCAATTCCCAGTACCAAAAAGAAAAACGTCTGTCCATCTCTCTGTCTCTGTGACTCTGTCTCTGTTTATCTCCCCCATTGATCCTCCCTCCAGCCCAGTTCCTTAAGCTCTTCCTGATATCTTAATAAATCACCACTATTGATGAACTTGGGTAGTGGTACGTGAGGGAGTGACTACCATGGTCAGGTCTGTTCTCAGCTATCAGTATCTGCACCTGCTCAGTGAGCGAGGGTCAGCAGACTTCTGTTTGATTCTATACATCTTCTGATGTTCTGCCACTATTTCTATTTAAGCATGAAATTTCAAAAACACATTTTATTTTTGTTATTACCAAAAGCTTCAGAGAGAAGCAAGATGGACAATGAGCTTATGACTTGGTGATAATTACACGAAGAGCACATCTGTCTCCAACCAGGGCAGAGTGGACATTGGTAGAAATCTTAACTGCAAGTCAAAGTCAGAGAAGTATGAACAGCTAAACGGTTCTTAAACATAATCCCTTGTTATCCATATTGTGGATAACTTGTTCTTTTCATTGGAGGATGCACTCAGCATACAATTCATTCAAATACAGTTTTAAAATTCACTTTAATCCATTTGTGAACATCTGGAATACTGGCATCCAGTGAAATTGTCAGTTTCCAGTACACTTAATGGCATAATCTGTGGGCTTTTGGACTTCATAACATAAAATGTCAGAACTGTAATACAAAACACACAGCCACAGATTTAGGCAACATCTGTGTAAAACAAGCAGAACTTTCCTGCTGTGAGATTAGTATACCTCACATTAAATTCTTTTGTCGATTTCTCTTATTTTTTCTAGCTTGCATAGCATTTAACTTTCCAAGAGATTCTCGGGTATCAGCTCCTTAAGACACAGAGAAACCTGTAATTATCTTTGATCCCTCAGATTCAAGAGTATCATAAATGCTCAACAGTGTGTGAGTACCAGATATGAGAAACCAGGACGTGGAAAATCTGGGAAGACAAGTCTTAAAAATTTCAAATATTTCACCCCAACACCTTTAAAGACAAGTCCTTCCTCCCTTAGACTTGTGTCTTCAGAAATCATGATGGTTAAATTGTCAAAGTGATAAGTTCATAACTACGATATAGTTATAATGAAGCCTTTTCCATGTCTAAAACAGATTAGTATATCCCAAGAACACCCATGAGACATTCTGAGAGGTTAAGTGACAAAATCAAGGTTAAGTTTCCTCATATAAGTCAAAGTGGGTAGAAATGCAGAAAAGCCTTAAAGATGGCACCTGTCCCATAGGACCATGAAATCTATTTGACTTTCAAATTTTGAGTTTCCAGTTATGGATTTTGCATGTTTGAGCTGTGCTTCCAGAGACACAGTACAGTCATTACCTGCTATCCTTCACAACCTCAAAGGCTAAGTTCCTTAGGCTTAACAGGAGCTCACCCAACACCTAGGAAGGGACACATCCAGAACATACGTGTTTTAGTGGTTGTTATTTTTGCTATTGTCAGGGTTTTTTTTCTTTCATTATGATGGTGGCACAGAACTAAGTAAAATCTGCCCAATTTAAAAAAAAAAAAAACATAAAAAGCCTTCTGTCTCCATCCACACTCAGTTTAAATCCAGATTCTATAAATTTATGCTCTCTAGTTTGGCAAGGAAGTCATCTGCAGTCACCAATACTTTCTTCTGCTCTGTTACTGAAAACTTGATATGAGTTAGAAAGATATACCAGCATTTAATGTGAATATACTGGCTTATGGATGTCATAAGCCTGGGTTCCCTTTATGTGTGCACTTGTGTGTATTTGTGTGCGCATGTGAACACCTTTCTGCAGCACTCATGCTTTCCTTGGCTCACTGGTAAAATAACAAAGTCACTTCATCCCGGCTGTGTCTGCTGAGAGAAATTACCCCTCCTCGGCCTTATCATTGCTTCTATCGCTGTTACTGTCACTGTCGCTGGTGGTGGCGGAGGTGATGTTGCCGAAGCTTTCAAGTGAAATCCTTGGGTCTATGTGCTCTAATCATCCAGGTTCAGCAGCCCATCTCCAGATCCCAATCCAGGAGATCAGTATGGGTGAGAAGAGAGGAGCTTGAACCAGCAGGGCCACGTTGGGAGGGGCAGATAAAGATGTTCAAGCTCGGTCTTTAAAAGGCCGTCAGAAGCTTTGGGCTTTGATAGGAAAGGGGGACAAAGGCAAGGATTGGGAATTTTACAAGTGGGGGCTTTGCATAGCTAACAGCAGAGGTAATCCTGATCCAACTGCAGGCCGATTGATCACTAGCTCAAAACTGGCTCTGGAGGGGTTTTATTGCTTAAGGGACAATTTGGTCAATATCATGAGATGATGGCTCCTGCTCATAGGGGCAGCTACTGTTAACACCATGGTTCACTCACCTCCACTTTGGGGGTGGCTTCATCAGGCGGTGGCTGGCAGGCCTGCTTTTCCCTGGGATTTAAAGCAACAACACGTCTGGGAAAATGAGTAGAGACTTCTAGACATAGCTCTAATGGGTCTGGTACTGGATGTTGTAAAAGCTGGCAACTGAATATCCCTGCAAATCCTGACAATTATTTTCATTATTCTTGTCATGGTACCTTCTTTCTTGAAAGGGGATGAGAGGCTAAACAAATTCATGGATAACAAATGTCTTCCAGGCTTTCCTTAAGTGACTAATGAGCCTCTCTGCTGAACTGAGCAGGGCTTTGATCCAAAATTTTAAGGGAAAAAAGGAAACAGCCACACAATGAAAGAAATGATGTCTAGCTTTATTCTGCTTTTAGTTATCAATTAGGTATCTGCAAGCCCAATCTCTAGTTCTCTCTTATAAGGTGATGGTCTTACGCTTTTGTACAGTAAACATATTTGTCCCGACTAAAGTGTGTAGAGACATTTGATTCAAACTAGTCTTGCAAAATTAAATTAGTCTGATTTTCTTGTAACTAGCCAAACGCTATCATACCACATTTTTCCGCATAATGATAAACTTAGAGAACCAAGCTGAACAACTGACCATGTACTGGGTGTCAGGTGGTAAACATGGTACTTTGCACACATTGGTCCCCATTTTACAGATGAGGAAACCGATAGCTGAGCTCTTATATCAATTATAGAAGCTTATGCCTATTGTAAGTGATTCAAGTTCGGATAATTTTAGCTCAAAGTCTGTGCTTTTTTCCACTAGATTGCCTCTCTTCCGCAGTACCTACAAAGGGCTACTTATAGCCTATTTTACCTGTAACAAAGTGGAAATTGCATTCTCTGTGTATGGAGCTGTAACACACATGCTGCTTTTGCCTAAAAGCTTCCTTACCTCCCTCCTGCCAATCTTTACCTTTTAATCCCTGTTTGAGTCTGCAAAGTAGAGAACCGCAGGCAAATATTTATTCATGAAATGAGCCATTTCCCCCATTTCTAACCCATCTAAAGCTGCTCTAGTTTCTCTTTAAACTTTTGAAAAGTAATTTGCTTCTAGACTGAAAAAGAAAGAAAAAAAGCAGAAGGCAAAAAAGAATCTCAGCCCAAAGTCAGGACCAGAAACAAAGGGCCAGAAATGTCTTTGGGAAAATAGATGCTGCAATAGATCTCAGATGCTGACAATATATATTTCCAATATTAAAGGTAAGGTACCATACAGGACTTCTGGATTTGGGGTCAAAGGCTCTCTGTATCCCTTGTGGATAAAGTAACACAAGCAGAGTGAAAAGTGAATTTGAGGGCTGGGGGTATAGCTCAGTGGCATAAGCGCTTGCCTGGCAAGCGCAAGGTCCTGAATTCGATCCCTGGTACTGAGGGAAAAAAAAAAAAAAAGAAAAGTGAATTTGAGAAACACTAGTACGGTCCAGATCCAGATAGAATTTTTCACTGAATCAAACTTCTCTCATTGATTACTAAAAACTTTGACTTGCAAAACAACATAAACTCTACATAAAGGTCAACTGGTTCTTTGCATGGGTTCCTCAGCTCTGTGACCATGCCCACAAGGCAGACATCACTAATAGATTAAGAAACTTGACCTCACAAGGGCAGGATTAGCTTTAGCATCCCCATAAGTGCAACATTCTTGATGAACTCTCAGAAAATCTGAGTAAGAACTAGGTGCTGAAAGTAACTTTTTGCCTGGCCAAACATAGAAAACACACAATCATCTGGATGGCTGGTTTTGTTTCTCTTTTTGTCTTTAATTTACCTTTCAGTTTTTCTATAATTTTGGCCACTGTTTTAATCAATGACTACTCCCATGACTTTAGCAACGCTTTAAGGCTAAAGGGAGATATGACATTCAGCTATTAACATATACACCAAATGTTTATTAAATACTGTATTCCTGGAAGATACTCCGATGCCCAATGGACAAACCAAGGTGAATATTTTAGTTCCATTTTCAAACTATAGGGATTTAACACATTTGTAGCCCACTTGAATGAAATTCCTGCAAGCTGATACATGTTCTCTTCCTTGAAAGCTTACACAAATTTACTTAGACCACACGGGGTTTTTGTTACTCTGACTTTGCAGTACAAATTGAAATGAAGTATCAGGTCTCCACTTTGCTCTTTTTGCTTAGACTTGCTTAGACTGTTCTGACCCTTTTGTGTTTCTGTATGAATTTTAGGATTACTAGTTTTTTTAGTTCTGTGAAAAATGTCAATATTTCGATGGGCATCGCACTGAATCTGTAGATCACTTTTGGTACCATGGCCGTTTTAGCCATATTAATTCTACCATTAGACAAGAGGAGGACATGCAGGGGGTAGATGGGAAGAGGAGAAGGAAATCAAGGGGAAGCATGTGATCAGAATATATTCTACATATTGAAATCCAGTATTTTGCAAAATTAAGAGACACTAATAATAAAAAGAAAGCGATTTACTCAAAATGGATCCACTCCATTCAGGCACCACTGAAAAATGGGAGCCACAGAACAGAAGCAGCAGCAGGAGCCTAAGGCAGTAGTAGAAGCACTCAGGTTTCTACATGGAGGAAATGTGACCTCAGAGGAGCTTGAGGAAGACGCATATGCGGCCCTGCCTGAAGGCAGGGGCAGGGCGAGGTGCCCGTTCAAAGGGATGGACGTCACAAACTCTGGCAGCAGCATTTCAGGTAAGGAACCAAGGAGGTGCCCCTGGGACAGGAGAGGCAGTGAGTAACTTTTCCTAGCACACATTTAGGAACTTAGATTGGGGAATTCAGACCTAAAACCCAACATGTGTGTCCAAATGCGGTATGTGTACGCTATGAAGTACAAGGCTGCCTTCATCCCCTTCTGTTAGTTATCAGCCTTACAACTTTGAGCCAATGACTTTGACTACTTACCTCATTGTTTATATAGGTAAAATTGACCCATCACTAGAATATCATAATAATACCTCTTTCATTGTTACAGGTTTGTTTAAGGATGATAAGGGTCTTTACATACCCTTAAAATTAGGGTCTTCAACCTACAACCCACAGGTCAGTAGTGCTCACTCTCTTTTGTAAATAAAGATTTATTGAACCTCAGCCACACACATTCCTTTGCATTTCTTTGTGTACCTCCAAGGTGAACAGCTGCAACAGGGTGTGTGGTTCTCATAGATTCAAAGACATTTACTCTACACACTCTAGGAAAAAACTACCAACTTCTAGAACTCTGGTTTAGAATATATCTGGTGCAGAGTAAGGATTATGCATGCTTTTAAAAAATATTGTAGGAAAAGTTATATAGTATTAGCATATTATCCATTCAAGCACTGTTATAGTTGGTATATTGTGTCAACTTGGGGAGTCTAGAGGTTTGACTAATTGACTCAGCAGGAAGCCAGGATGCTTACTTTGTATACGTCCTGAGCCTGAAGAAGAGGAGGGCATGGAACTTGTGTGAGTGTTATGCACCCCCTCAGTGGGCGGAGCCTGTTTACAATGTAACATAGAAAAAGAGGCTGCTTGCTGCCATTCCTCCCTTTTGCTGGTTGTTTTTGCTGTGTTCTACTGCCATGAACGCTTGCTCCCTGCCATGTGCCACTCAGCCAAGTATGGACTGAAACTTCAACAAACTGTAAGCTAAATAAACCTTTTCTTCCTTCACTTTGGGCATTGGGTGTTTGTCCCAGCAATGAGAGAAAAGTAATCAAGACAAGTGTAAAGTGTTTGAGCATAAAAAAGAGAAAAAAGGCAGATTTGGGAAGGGTCTCAACAGCTCTATGACTATGTTCTAAAGAGAATAAAAAATAATATAAAAACATTATAAATGAAACAGAATTTCACTAAACAAGATGATAGGAATTCAATAACATGTTAGATTGTATATTGTTGTGTTCAGGTTATTTGCTCAGATTACAGGATACAAGCATGCAAAGCTGGTCAAAATATTAAAAAGAAGAAAAAAATTAAGCATGAACCATTCCTTTCAATGGACCAGTAAAAATCAGCAGTATGCTTATCCCAGGTGTCCCATGTATATACATATATATTTTTCCCTTTCCTCTTCTTTCTTTCCTTCTTTCCCTCATCCTAGTTGTTCTTTCCCTTTGAGTAGTTTCTTTCCCCATCACAGTATCTATTGTGCCTTAGGGATTTATGACTTTTAATAAATTACTTCATCTCTCCCTTGCTCCTCATCTACCTGGTAAGTCAGGTTAGCAATGTTACCTC
Organism: Dinomys branickii; assembly: GCA_004027595.1. NCBI lineage: Eukaryota > Metazoa > Chordata > Mammalia > Rodentia > Dinomyidae > Dinomys > Dinomys branickii. The sequence goes on from PVLD010002511.1 coordinate 72,875, forward strand.
TTAAAAAGAAAAACAATGTTACTTTTTCTCAAATATTAAGTGAAATAAAGTTTCCAAAACATCTAAAAGAGTGCCTTGAACTCAGAGAGAATTTAAAAAGCATTAGCTATTAATATTTTATGCCTTTTGGCAAAACAATCAATAAGATTTATAGTCATTTAAACAATGAAGTAAGGATATTCTGAAATTTGTCTGAGTGCAAAGGGAATCATGCAGTACTGTGTCCTCCAAAATTATTTTAAAATATGACAGTTTGTTATTATATCACCTTTATTAATAATGTTGGCTCAATAAGCATAACAGATTTAAATTCTGCTGGCCTCCACTTACATTACTCAAAAATGAATATATTTCTTAGTTCCAAGATCTTCTAGTTTGGCTGTTTGTAGTAATCTAAAGTTGAACATTGGTTTCTATACTTGCCATCAGTTAGGGAATGCATAGAAAGAGCCTCGGGGATACTGCACAGACTTAGTATTTCTGTCTATCTCTAAATGTGCAAGGAACATAGTAATTCACTCATTGTTCATAATTATAGAATGGAGAAGCAAGAAAGTTATTTGGGCTGAACATGAGAAGTGTGTGTGTGTGTGTGTGTGTGTGTGTGTGTGTGAGAGAGAGAGAGAGAGAGAGAGTCAGCAAGGGAAATGAGAAAGGTATTCTAGTCAGATGTAGCAACATAAGGTATGTCAGATAAATAAGTTCATTTCCTGTGCACCAAGGAACTCAGAAGCAATATAAAAATTAAGATTCACAGGTTATATTTTGGAACCAGAAAATGAAAGACTCTGTAGTAAGTTTATTTTTAGTAACACAAACATACAATCCCTGTATAACTCCTTCTTTTTTCTTCTTCCCTATCTCCTTTCTCCCCCAACTCACTAATTCCTTTCTCCTTTTTCCTTTTGCTGTGAGTACCATACTGGTTCTCAGGAAAAAGAGGTATCTTCATATTTCTGCTTCCATTTTCTCTATCACTGAGCCCTGGCATTCTAGAGCAATGATAAATGGAAATGAAATGCTTAATAAAATGTGTTAAGTAAGTAAATCGCCAGGTTTGCATCTTACATAAAAATCACAAGGTACATATGTAGTAGATCATTACATTGTAATGGATGAATCGCATCCTCTGAAGTCATGTTCCCTGGGTGAAAAACAGACTCCTCGCCAGCTGTGAGATATTAGGCAAGATATTTTAACTCTCTGTTCTGATTTCTTATCCACCGAAAAGGGATGCATAATCATATCCTCTACTTTGAGTTGTTATGAAGATAATAATGCTTTAACTCAGTTGGTTAAACACACACACAAACACACACACAGAATCACACACACACTTCTCATGCTCAGCCCCAATAACTTTCTTGCCTCCCGTTCTATGACTATGAAGAATGAATGAATTACTGTGTTCCTTGCACATTCAGAGATAGACAGAGAGTGTAAGTCTATGCAGTATCCCAAAGGCTCTTTCTATGAATTTCCTAATTGATGGCAAGTATAGAAACCTATGTTCAACTTTAGATTACTACAAACAGCCAAACAGCAAGCTCATGGAACTAAGAAATATATTTATTATTGAGTAATGTAAGTTGAAGACAGTAGAACTTAATAAATTTGCTAAACCAACTATCTCCTGAAGACCTTACCTATTTGTACCACCCCATAGGGGGTTAGAACCTTAACAAAGGAATTTGGAGGAAACATACCATTTAATCAACAATATATGACAATTACAGGGCTGAGAACTTTTCATATGTTAAAGAATGATACCTAAATCTTTCTTTTGCTTTATAAATATACTTGCTTATTAATTTTAATTGTTTTATATGTTCCAGTGAAAACTCTTGTCTTAGGGTGACTTTTGATAAACCGAGGTTCTTAATTTCCCTGCCATAAAAGTTATTAATTTTCCCTTGATGCACACATTGTTTATAGCTTAACAAATGCTTCTCTACCAACAGAACATAAAAGTACTGTTTCATATGCTCTTGAAAAGTATATCTTCCGTATTTATGACCTTTATTTATCTGAACTGGGTTATGTGCATGACATAAAATGAGAATATATTTTTGCATATGGATAACTAATTGTCCCTAACCTACTTACTGAATAGCCTTTCATTCTGACCTGCAGCGCTATGTCTGCTGATACAAACTCTGTGCACACAGTCTCTTCCCGAGCTCTTTAATCCGTCTCCTCTTCACTTGCTTTGCGCTGCACCACTACAACAGTGTGTATTTTCTTTCCAATAAATCTTGATACATGTTAGTCTAAGCACTCACACCTTGTTTGACTTTTTCAAGGATAACAGTCTTTTTTCAAATGTGAAGACTCTTGATAATCTCTGCTATATTGCTTGTGAATGGCAAGGCTGTAATCGTTTTGCAGGAAGAATCTGAAATACTGTTCGGGAGTTAAACAGCACTCTAACAAAGCTGTGAGACATTCTAAACTTACACTAACTAATCTGGTCAGTAGTCACATATATGCAATTAAATTCACATAAATAAGCAAAATACAATGAAATATTCTGTTATTTAGGCACGTGATCTACATTTTCAGTATTTCAGTAGATACAAGTGCCTAGCTGCTTCCATTTTGAACAGTAGAGGAATAAAATATTTCCATCATCACAGAGTGCTCCGTTAGATATTATTAATTTAGACACTCAACAAAAAACCATCCAAGTTGACGTATTTGATTTAAGGGAGCACATAGAAGCAATAAGCCCCCGAAGTCTGATTTTTGTAGGTTTACTAATCCTCTGCATTAGCCAATATTTGAATTTCTTAATATCTCCTCATGTAATATCTGCATTATTTAATGTACAATAACTGTCCCATTGTAATAGATAAAAAGCTTAATAATAAAAAGTACATTCAGCTCTTCATATCTGTGGATTCCACATCCATGGACTTAAATCAACCACAGATGGAAAATAATTCAAAGTAAAATTATATCTGAATTTAAAATGTACAGATTTGTATTATTATTCCATAAATACTACAGCATAGCACCTATTTGTTTAACCTTCAGATTTTATTAGGTATTATAATCTAGAGATCACTTAAAGCATGCAGAAGGATGTACATTCATTGTCTGTAAATACTCAGCCATTTCTTAGTGGTCATCCACAGCTTTTCATCTCTGCAGGAATTTCTGAACCAGACCTCAGTGGACACTGAGGGAAAATTGTACTGAACAGAAGAGCTGTGGCAGCAGCAAGAGGAGACTGAAATTCACAGTTCTGTGTAGCTCGCTCCCTTCTACTCACTGAATACCTGAGTCTCCCGGGTAGATTCCAAGTCGAGGGATAAGAAATCATTAACTCCTAAGGCTGTCTGTTCACCATGAAAGAGTGGTAAAGACATCAAGGCCTGCTGTACAGGCACCGATGAAAGAAGACATGTGCTTTGGAAAGATCCTGATCTTTTTTTCTTTTATGGAGCTGGAGATCCAACTCAGGGTTCAGCGTTCTCAGCAATTGCTCTCCATTCACGCCACAACCCCAGTCCCTAGCCCTGAAATTATGGGAACAGAATGTGAATCAGAGCTGGAGACCTGTGGCCAAGCTAAGCCACTGTAGCAACTAAACGGATGGGGGTTATGTTATGAGTGTGTAGGGCAGAGAAGGGTATTATGTGGAGCGGGAAGTCCAGGCAGATTAGAGTGTGAGAAGAGGAAATGCCGGAGTCCTGGACTCTGGGAGCCGCAGGCTCTGGAAGACTTTGAATTCCACCTTCTCTCCTCTTGCCTGCAAAGGCCATTTACACATAAAAGTCAAGAAGGTACAGGAGGATATGGAATGTTGGAAACTTGTCTAAGTATTTAAATACAGTTTTTAAAAAAAGGTAGAATGAAAAATGAGAAAAAAAATTAAAAAATGCAGAATTTCAAAACAATATGATAGGAATTCAACAATGATTATTATATTGCATATTGTTATCTTCAAAGTAGTTGTTCAGATTACCAGATATAAGCATGCAAAATTGGTGAAAAAAAAACCAAACGTTCACTGCTCCTTTTAATAAACCAATAGAAATTAGTAGTACTCTTTAAAGTCAGGAACCGGACAAGGATGTCCACTATCACCACCCTATTTAATATAGTTCTGGCAACATCACTCAGAGCAACTAAACAAGAGTGAGAAATAGGAATAAGGACAGGAAATGAAGAAGTGAAAATATCATTATTCACAGATGACCTGATACTCCACATAGAAAAACCCCAAAACTCCACCAAAAAATTTCTAGATTGAATAACCAAATTTGGTAGCATAGCTGGATACAAAGTCAGCACTCAAAAGTCAATAGCATTCCTGTACACAGACAACAAACACACTGAGAAAGAAATTAGGGAAACCACACTTTTCACAATAGCACCTAAGAAAATGAAATAATTAGAAATAAATTTAAATATAATTTTCTAAGTGCTCTATGGGTGAGGTACTCTTCAGATACAAATATCAGGTGGCCTGAACTACCTGCCATCCACCAAATTTATTTAAAATAAGAAATGATGGTGTAAATTTGGGGTTACAAACATGTGTCTGCCTTTCTAGTCTCCTAAGAAGTTATATGAGGAAGAAGGTGTGGCCTCAGTGTTGATCCACTTTCTGACCCTAATTCATAACAGTGAGTTACAAAGAGTTCGTATAAAAGGTGGAAAATGGATTGGGTTTTCACTAGAAGCCATATAATTTGGAGACAGCCTCACTTATTTCTGAAAATAGCCATAAAAGATATGACATAATGAAACAGAAAATAGAGGATAACTTGAAAGTGGCTAGGAAGGAAGGTGTGACCAGATCCCAGAGCGCCTAGCCAGGACCAGCTCTCCAGCTCTGCCACATGAACCTCTCTGGAGAACTCGGTTTCGGATGGGCGGACCTAACTGTGACGTACGCATGGGAAATACGAAAAGGAATAAATGAGAAACAGACGCCATGAGGAGCTCGCTATCCTCTCACCTCAGGCTAGTCAGCCCTATATTTTAGGGTATAGTTTTATCTTTATGTTTTATTTTTCTTCTCTTTTTGTCACTTGACCCAAATGTGCTTTGCAGAGCCTATTTCTCCTCTACACTTCTTTTATTTTTCCTACCCTTAATAATGTGAAACTTTGCCACAGTTTTTCCTTTTGCAGTTCTTTGATACAGAATGGAACTAGAAATTACCTTTAAATGGCTACGACAGAACTCCAGAATCCAGTAACAATATTACCTCCACCTGGCAGGCGAGGAAACTGAAGCTTATTATCTAGTGGTAATAAAGCAGAAATCAAAAGAGAGATCTAATTGATTTCATTGACTCCTTCTTCACTAATTACAATATGATCACAGTGACATGACTCTCTCAAAAGTCAAGTTTCAGTCAGTACAATGTCTTAGAGCAGCACAAACACCAAGTCCTGGACAATTATTCATCCATTTACAGTTTTGTTGGGATGTGAACATTAATGGCTGACATTTATTAAGTGCTAAGTGTGTTTTAAACACTTTGCAGGAATTGCTTCATTTAATTCTCTTAATAATCTTATGAGGTATGTAATATCATTTTCCTAATTTTCCAAATAGAGAAAGTCTAGGTTGGTAAATTCCTGCTTACAGTCTTAGTAAATGAACCAAGCATCTATGGTTTCATAGAATTAAAATTTCGAGGTGTAATCATGTTATATTTAGTCCTAGAGAACGAGGCTTCTCAATTAGAAATCATTACTTTACTCAGAATAATCAGGATACTACTGCTATCCGTTCTGTTTTGATCTGAACTTCTGTGCCTGGAGGAAGTCATTAGGAAAGTCAAACTTGAACATAAATAATATTTAAAGCACACTCACAAACACAAAATCTAACTTAGTAACTGTGCAACTCTTTGTACACAAAATTCTTTCTTACAACATTCAGTGAGCGATTATGTGGAGAGCTGGTATAAAATGAGAAAAGTGCTAGAAGAACAGAGCTATCGTCAGAAACTGAATTGCTATGCAAGTCAGCTAGTCACCTGGTTGGCATACACGAAATATGGCTTTATACTCTTGATTAAACAGGTGCTCTTTAAAGCAAGCCCTGAATTTTAATTGTAAATATTCTTGTAACAATAGTATAAAAGCCATGCATGATACCAGGCAGCAGTTCATCACCAAACCATGCTCTCCCAAGGAAAATTTTCAGGAGCTACAAATACCAAACTGACAAAGAAACAAAAAATAAAAACATTCAACTGATAGAACATCTCCTATGAGCACACACAGGAAAAAATTACAGGTACTATCTTGTGTAGTAAAATTGGACAGGAAAGTTTCTTCAGTTATGTTTTGTTATTAATCCACAATAGTAAAGACTGTTGGCCAGTGGCATTTTTGGCAACTTTTAACTCCAAGGCCAAATCTCCTAAAACTATGAAATGGCATCCAGGAAATCCCAAACTTAGGCTAAGCAGAGACAAGGAGAAAGCGCCTGAGGCAAGTAACATTCACACGTGAGATAACCGCACCAATGTAGTTTTATTCCAGAAAGAACTTTTTATTTGCAAGAAATAGAATGAAAATGTCAAGGTGCAGATGAGACTGGGACAGAGCTGGCAGTATCTGTTTTCCTTTGGTCTGTGTTAGGGTCAGAGAGAGAAAGTCCCTTTGCTTATGTGAAACTTGCAAGTAATTGGAGACTTCTGCAACCCAGGGAAATGAACTGGCTTTGAGGCTAGTTCTAACATCTCAAGTCAAATAGCAAAAGATAAAACAAATGAAAAATAAGAGACACTGAAACCATCATTTCAAACGTCTACACTCTATCAAACGTGGCCATGTACTCTTGATGCATTGTTACTTTTGGACAAAAAGGATGATTTAAAATATTCCAGATAAATCAATACCATGATTGATCGAAATGCGTTTCCACACAGAGGTCTGTTGGTGGAAAAGTGCTGAAGTTCAAGTTTATGCATTCAGGTTTGATGGAATTATGAACTCCCAAGATCCTGTGAGATTCACTGTAACTTCCATTTAGGGCCTTAGGGAAAGCAGAACATCTAGGGCTTGGGCAAGCAATATATACATCCGAAGATAACACCAGTGCCCAGGGCTTACCTCAGATCTCCTGTAATATCTTTTATTTTAGATATTTGCTTATGTAGCCAGAGCCCCAGTTCCTGCAGCTACAAGTCAGTACTGTATGCAGACCGTCATCCTTAGTGCCTATGGTTGATCAGGGAGGTGATGAAATAAATTAACTGTAGTGAATTGCATTAGAGCCCAGGAGAGGAAAGGCGTGTGCATTTCTATTCTGTCTTTGGCATTCCTATGCCAACAAATAAGCACTCTATAAACATTAATTAAAACCTTTCCTAGTCCACTGAGATTATGCTAAGGGTGCGATTTTATTTGCTCACTGTGTTAAGGTATTGATTCTATGATATTATATATTCTGTGCAAGGCAATGAATTTTAACTTGCAGAGAAACTAGAATATACAGACTTCTGCCCATTTTATTCAATTCCATTCAAAAAGTATCACATGTAAGTTAGGATCCAGCTAAACCTCTAAAGACAGACATGACTAGGTCCTAACTGTTCCTCTACTGACTGGAAGTGTAACTGAGAAGTGCATATACCACTCTGTAAGTTAGAAGAATTATTGATAGGTACTATGAGTTTTCTCACTTTACAGATAAAAACCAGATTTGATGGTTAATACAGTGACTTGAATAATGCAATAATAATCACTAGTTTCTATCTGAATTGATGTTGTCATTAACTAGATCAAGAAATTAGGAAAAACACCAATAAACCAGTTAAAATATTTATGGCAAATAATTCTATTTATCACCTTACCTATTAGTACCTACATGCTTTGATGGGTCCCAATGTATTTTAGCTCAGGTCCTCTGAATATCCTCATAACTCAGAAAGCATTCCCATTTCACAAGAAGGAAAGCTCAGAGTCAAGTGCAAAGATCCACACTGATTGAACCATCTTAGAGTTAGGGTTTGATTCCTCACCTCTGTGACTTCCAGTATCTTCACTAATAATATTCAGATGTGAATTCCATATGCATTTCTCAAACTAACTTGGTGAGTGTGAGCATCCAATATTCTCCAAACTGCCAGAGTTAGTGTTTCAAAGTCATTTGGAGTAGGCAGCGGCAGAAGGAAAGGAAATTCAGGTCTGTCAAGGTGCTACCATCTGCTCCACGGAGCAGGAGGCACTCTCGCATGCTCCATCTGCACTCCAGGGTTTTCTTTCTGCAAACTTCTGCTCTTGTTTTCCCACAGGAAACAAATAGAGCAGGAAGGTAGGTGATTATCACTTTGTAGTTGCTCTTTCTGTTTCATAGAAAGGCCTACAAGAAGCAACTTGAAATGGCCCGATTTATATTTCCCCACCACTGGGGAAGTTTACAAAATGCTGGCACATATTTCATTTCACATGGTTCTTTCAAAACAGCATTGGAAGGCAGATGGAGGACACGTCATCATCTGTTCTACATGTGCAGGGAGAAGGCCCCAGAGAGAACTGGCGCGCACTGCAGAGCAAAGCAAGTGAGACACGCAGGTACAGGTTTACCCACATGAGTCAGAAAAGGGGGAGGCATTCAGGATTGCGCTGTGGCTGTCTCGTTTTCTCCCTTAGAACTGTTTCCCATCATTCCACTTCCGTAAGTCTCAGGATCTCTGATTCCCCTTTGGAGATGGAACTGGACAGATAAAGTGTCACCGCTCTCCAGCTCATCCAGAGCAAGACCACTGGAAAGGCGGTACTTGGTGTAATTTGATTCTCAACACTGGCCACGTTTATCTGCTAGTTTGGCGCAGCAAGGTATTCTTAAGCTGCAGTAGGGGGTCTAATGCTTTGTGTTTGTAACATGTTGGCCAAGCAGTGCATCAGGGTATTCAGTGTCTCCCTACCACTGTCTTCTCTCAGAAAAGTATGTGCTATATGCTGTGTGTATGTGTGAGAGAGAGGGAGAGAAAGAGAGAGAGATCTTTGTCTTTGCAGGAAGTATTTTTGACTCAGTACAAAGGTTATGAAGAAATGACATTTCATGTGTGGTCCAGAGAATAAAAATTCAACAGAAGCAAGGAACTAACACCCTGGGATTAATCCATTTCACAACGTTTAGTAACCCCTGCCTAGAAAGTGCTACGGGCATAGCCCTCAGCAAGAAAACTAAATTCCTTGGCATTACTTAGTGCACCTTCTGGAGTTGAACCCTGAATTTTTTGACCTCCATACATTGGGCTGCAAGATAAATTGTGTATTTATCATGACTCGAGAAAACTTCTTGGTTGCAGGCATCTTTCAGATCACCTTCACCCTTTCTGTATAACCTGTTTCAGTCTAACTTCTAACTTTAATCATTACTCAAGGAGTGAACCACAAGACAGCTGCCTTCCTAACTTCAGATTTTCTATTGGAATCCACTTTTTAAATTCACAACAACTTTTTGCTGGGCATGCTTTTGCACACCTGTAATCCCAGCACTTAGGAGGCTGACGCAGGAGGATCATCGCAAGGTTGAGGTGCGCCTGGGCTACAAAGTACACTCAAGGCCTGCCTGAACTGCATAGCGAGACCTTGCCTCTAAAAGACAAAATAAATTTTTTTACTACAAAATGATTTGTTAGTGGCAGCAATAGGAGTACTAAATATATGTATGATGAAAAACAAAATAAGGGCAGGTTGAAATAATGACAACTAGAGAAAAGTATGCAATGCAAAACAGGCTGCTTTCCAAACCAGACCTTCCCTCCAGTCGCTGTCTTCTGAGGGGAACTACTTTTACTAAGCTACCTTTTATGAGTGTTTCACCATATGTATGTGTTCATTCTAAAAAATATTCTATATTTCCATAAGAGAATGTAAGTGGATGTACTTTTCATTCTTCATTCTTCTTTGTACACAAAGAAAACTGTGAACTCTATCGTATATCTTGCTTTAGAAACCAGTCTGTATTTTGTATAGCACTTTTTTGGACAGCTGCATAATATTCCACATAGTTATATTACAATTTATTTAGAGATTCATAAAAGAGATCTAATCTTGTCATTCATTTGTTTAAAATGTTCAGTGCTTCTCCTCCCTCACATATGTAATCACATGTAAAGCCCTGAAAACAATGGGAAAAACTTCTCATGACTGGGTGGTGAACAGGAATCATGTCTTTCCATAGTTACACGCAGTACAATACTTGTTATTTTAACATTACATTACTATTTCATTCAGTTGTGCCTTTGACACTTAACTTTTCTGCCCATATTATTATTCCTCTAAACCCTACAAGGTGCGCAAAACTCACTTTCATTACCTGCTCCCAGCAGCTAGCCTTCACAGCAGGCCCTAAGTGCAGATGAAGTTCTGCACTGCTCCTGTACAGCTCTGCAGGAAACAGGACTCAAATTGCCAGTGTTCCTACACTGGACTGTAATTGTGGATTTCTTTGTCTCCTAAAGTTGACTATAAATTTCCTTGAATACAAGGATTGTGACTTATCAGCCTCTGTATTATTTATAAGAATACATAGCCTAGGGCTGGGGATATAGCTCAGTGGAATAAGCATCTGCGTCGCAAGTTCAGGGTCCTGAGTTCGATCCCCAGTACTGCCAAAAAAAAAAAAGAATACATAGCCTACACTTTAACAGTTTTAGGCTAAGTAAAATGTGTCAAATGACTGCTTGTGTGCATAAAGCTTTATGGCTGTAGCTGGCTGTGTGGGCACCCACCTGGAACTCCAGCACTCTGGAAAGCTCATGCAAGACAATATCCTCATCTCAATGGTATGAAATCTGAAGCTCTGAAGGCTTCTGCCTGCTGGTCCCCCATGCCTTACCAAGACTTCTGTGTAACTCCAGTCCTTATTGAATTTTCAGAACCACTGAGAGGATCTATGTTTCTCAATTCATGTTTTTCAATGTCCCCACAAACAATTTGCTCCCCATCCCCATTTGCTCCCTAGCCATTGGAGAGTCAGCCCCATACCGCCACTTGTGCATATATTTCCTTTCACAGTGATACTGAACTTCTAATAGTTTCCTTCCAATATATCTAACCAAAGGTTAACTGAGTCCCAAGGAGATTAAGAAAAATGAACTAAGTTTCAAAGATAGTGAAGACTTGTATGAAATCCTTCTAGTTCTCTTGTTATTAGCCAAGGTAGTCATGGCTACAAGCTCTGTTGAGGTGGAACAAGCCTACTGCACATACAAAGAAAACAGACGGCTCTGTGAGACAGAAAGCATTTCTTGCCATAGAGGATTAGGAACGGGATAATGTCCCAACATTCAGCCTTCATAAAGCTATAATAAAAAAGAAGGAGAAAAACAAAACAAACACAAATTGTTTAGAGGCTATTGAAAGTACTACCTGATTTCCACAGAAGATCCGTGAATCCTCAGGCGCAGGCGGACCTGCGGCAGGAATTGCTATTTTAGTCTTACTTTCATCTTCTGACAGTCTTTACTTAGTTGAATTGGAACAGAGCTGCTTTTATTAGACAGACTGAGCGCCTACAATCCAGTGTAAGCACAGATTTCCTTATTTTGCAATAAAACAAATCAATATAATTTTTTAAAAATGGAGGAAACATTTCTTTCAATCGCACAAGCTTTCATCTCACCTACCCAACTCAGTGAACACAGGGCAACTCTGCTTGCTCTTCCCAGCCCACTTGTCTTCCAGACAGAATCTAGGAAATGTGCACAAGGCACTTCCTGATCCTAATCCTAGGTGAAAGTTTCCTACGTTTTTAAATCATGCTGAAAAGACAGTCCAGTAAGGCTACTTTAAAGACATATGTCCCCCTTGCCTCAAGAAAAAGAAAAATAAACCCAATCCATCCTTGCAGATAGATCCATCAAAACTCAAGGCCTGTGGAGATGTTTACTACTGCTTGTTCTGTTTCAGAGCTTAGACTATCTGAGCTAAAAGGGACCTGAAAGATCATCCAAACACACCCCTGGAAGCAGAGATAAAAATAACAGTTTCAGGGCTGAGGCTAAACCAAGGATAGAAGAGAATCATGTCTTCTAAGTGAGCAACAGGGTCTTACCATAGCGGCCACGAAGAATGGCAAACACAGCTTTCAGGCCTAAAATCTGCCTTCCTCAAATAATACGTACACTTCAGGGTCCTTCTCAAACTCTACCCAGATGAGGCAAAAACGTTCTCTGGCATTTCCCCTTCCTAAAAGAGCACTAGTACATTCCTAGGGGACACAACATACCACATTTAAGGGCGTTCATTTACAAAACGTCATATAATATTAATATTTCCTGAAGCTATAGCTACTTTCACTCTAAACTCTGAAAGGTTCTCCCACCACAGCTTAGATAGGATGATCAACAAGAAACAAGGAAACTTTTACCTAATACTATAGCTTTATAGTCATTTCATTTATGAAATAATTTTCAAAAAACATTGAACTGGATCACACGAATGAAGGTACTTTTTTATATATGTAATAAAGTCTGCAAATTTAAAAATTCTGAAACATTAGGTAGTTTACTCGTCACTCTGACTCATTTCACATGTGGGGAAGATACCTTTAAAAATATTTCAGGACCTTAACTTTTTAAAATTATAATCTATTTCTGACTTTCTAGTGTCTTTGGCTGTTTAATTCCCACTGTCTTTGAAAACAACCTGATCTTAATGTTAGATCCAAGCCAATGCAACCTAGAATTTCCTGGAAAACTACTTTGTTGGCAGGCCAAGGATTTTTACATTATTCTACTATCCTGCCTTGTGGCACACTATTTTAAGTAAAGGTAAGGCATGATATTAGGAGGAGAAGAAAATGCATATTTCTTTGAAACCTTGCCTGTATTCTGCTGAACATGCTATCAACGTGATTGGTGAAATAATCCATAAAACAATTATTCACTTGGGCACTTAAAATATTTGCACTATTATACACCTTTATTGTGTCTCATTCTTTTTTTTTGGTGGTACTGGGGATCGAACTCAGGACCCTGCACTTGCTAGGCAGGCACTTATTCCACTGAGCTATATCCCCAGCCCTCTGTCTCATTCTTGTTATAATTTTCTCCTTCCAGAAAAGTGGTGTTAAATGATCATTGACTTTTGTTGACTGGAATGCCAGTTTATAAGTATGAAAGGAATAATGGAGATTTAAAGAAGTCACCCATTGAGGCTGAAAGTTTTGGGTGGAAATCTGAGAAGTAAAATTGTCACACAGCATTGCCTCATAAATTGTTTTTTATTTATTGAAGTAAATAAGAGTTTTACAGGGAAAACACTTGACAGATATCTTAAACAGGTGGGCAGGGAAAGTCTCATCAACACTGGAAGAAGCTGACATCACTCACCTGGTGATGGGATGCACCAAGAAGAACTCAGCAGGTTTTTCTTACAAAAATGCATAGCATGTATGTAAACACAAGCAAATATCATGCAAAACTTGGTGCACAGTCTGCAAGATGAATGACCAATAATTTTCCCTAATATAAATCTTAAGAAAAATGGAAAATTTTTTAATAAAAAAGTATATATTATAAATTTAGTTACTTAATCCATGTATTTATTTAATAAATTTGTATTATTTATTTAACAAAAAATAGAATTTATATATAGTAATATGTCATCTTCACTGGTGTACCAAGAAACACAATATCTAGAAACACCAATTTTGGGAAAACTGTCAAAATATCATATAAATTACAGGTTGGATAATAGTATTTTGCTGGTGTTACATTTCCTGATTATGATAATTACTCTAATTAGAAAATATATTGAAGCACTTTGTAGTAATGGATGAAATGTTCTCAATTTACTTGTAAATGGTTCAAAGGAAAATAGAGTATGCCCAGGGTAATAGCAAATGATAAAATAAATGAATTAAGGTATGTATGTGTTAGATCAAGCTCAAATCTAATGTAAAAGATAAACATTTAATAAATACAGAATGATCTTGGTATTTTTCTTGCCAGTCTTCTGAAACTTTAAATTTTATTAAGTTAAAAAGTGTCCGTTTGTCAAAAGTAATTGAAGAGCTTTTCATCCAGTTTCTCCAGATTAACTCACTTTTTGTCTATTGGCAGGTGAGTAAACTGAGACTTAAGAGATTAGGTCATTTGCATGAGAACACAGAGCTACATGGCGGCACAATTAGCCTTTCAACCAAAACTTGTGTATCTAAGATGGCCTAACTGTTCATGCTTTCTTTGCCCAGTCCCCCTTGTTCCTAAGACACAAAGAAACCTGCTATGGACTTCAGCGTGGTCCCCTCTGGCCTCTTCCCCTCAGATGTGCCTAAACTCTTACCTACCATTAAATGAAGCATAGGGCCCATCTATTTGGTGTCACTGACAAAGCTAAGACACCCAGACTGAATTCATAGGTCAGAGGATCTCTAGAGTGGGTAGGAGTGTTGCTACTTGATGGAGACCACTATGAAGCAGCTCTGAGCAGGACTTAAATTAAGCATTTGGCTTTCCATGTTTACCTGTGAGTCACTGGTCCCTACTCAGGCCTGTAATGGTGGGTGAAGCCATGAAGCCTCAAAGAACAAGACAAGGCCATAGCCACGAACTTTTGGCTCCAACTTCAATTAAGTAAATGGAGACTGTAGCTCCAGGCATCTTACTCTTGTGGTGAAGGCCTTCCTGGAGATAACACAGTCCTCCTAAATTAACATAATATATTACCTGGATAAGTCTTTGAAGTGTTTCCCAAGTCCTACTCAGATTCCTACATTTTCTTCACTATTTCTCTCCTTTGTTTGAAAAACAAATTAATACAGGGTGCCCAGGGAAGTTCTTGTCTTAATGTAGAGAATCTTGAATTCTATGACACGGTTGAACCTTCTTGGAGCCCTAAAATCATTTCAATTGTCTCATTTATTTAAGGCTTCTCAGTCCACTCCTTTGGGAGATTGCAGGGAGATCAGGCCAGTTAATAACCAAGAGTTATTAACACTATAACCACTGACACAGAAAACTATCTGTAAGTTGGAAAAGATAGAGTGGGGACCACTTAACTACAGGAAATATGTTCCCATATCCCTGTGGATGCCTGAAACTGCAGATGGTATTGAAACACACACACACACACACACACACACACACACACACACACACACACACACTTATGTTAAAGTCTAATTTATAAAGCAGGTATGAGAAGAGATTAGCAACAATGAATAATAACAGAATAAGGTAATTTAACAGTATCATATGAAATACTGCCCTCATCACTACTATAGTGCTTTGGAGACCTTAAGTTGAATAAGAATTACTGAAACAGGAGCATGGATAGCCCATGACGTATGATCTGTAACTTGGACCTCTATGAAGGGACTGATGGGCAGGGAGCAGACACAAGGTAGATATGCTGGACAGAAAAATTATGATTCACATCCCTGGGGGAGAGAGTGGAATGGTGTGAGACCTCACTCTACCCAGAATGGAGCATAGCTGTCCACTTATCAATAGTTCATTTCTGGCATTTTCTGTTTGATATCTTTAAGCCATAGTTGACTACAAGTAACAGAAACTGCTGAAAGGGAAGCTGTGGGAAATGTTTTCAAGTCTACTGTCTTCAAGTCTCTGCTTCCACAAGTTATCTACTGGGTCTTAGGGAAGTATATGGGTTTCTGTTACCAAAGACAATTTTCTCAGACCTCACTCTTCCATTCTGAAGACTTGTTGAGGTGAACAATTTAATGAAATCAATAAGGAAGGGGGAAAAGTTTCAGTTCTAAACAAAATAGTAGGATAAAATTATGTAAGAGCTGAAACCAAGTCACTCGTGTGACAAACCGGTAAGTTTACTTAACTACAACAGTCTCATTGGAAAATAGTTATAATGCACATTTCTGAAAGGGTGGAAATTTTAATGATCAGTGGTGCCTCTACACTAATTCCAAACCAAAATCAGAAGTTTAAGGACAAAAAAGAGTGCTGGTATCATTGACTGATTTACACCTGTATGAAAGATACTGCTATGTATTTCTCATATATTGTTTCTCAATATAAAATCTAAAATGATGAAATATTTCACAAATGGAAAAACTGAGCTCAATGACACTGAGCTAACATGTTCACGGTCATGTGGATCTGGGCCTGAAACATAATACAAAACACAATTTTGCTAAAATATTCACAGGTTTTGAAGAGTGGTGCTATTAGAACAGAAGAGGAGGGTCTGGAGTCAGAAAATCTTAGAATAAAAGACCCTGACAGTCATGGAAGTTACAGGCTGCTTCTACAGTCAGCATAATGGATGAAACTGCATTTAAAGACAGACAGGTGAACAGCAGAGATCACAGTTAAAGGTTTATTTTTACTATGTAGAAAATTCCTCTAACTTTTGCAATATATGTGTTTCTCACTTGTGCAATTGAGATACTAACCCTAACTCCTTCGCTTGTTATGAAAATTAAATTATATCATGGGCATAATGTGAGACTTGCTGATTATAATTTTTAAGGGCTTTGAAAAGGCCATCTCATGAATATAACTGTCCAAGTGTGGTCATAGTGTGTTCATGGGGTCATGTGCGGACGTAAGCTACACATTACTGCAGTTGATCAGAAAAAGTTGTCATGTATCTCTTTCTATCTTGGAAACACATGGCTTAAGATAGCTCATGCTGCACATTTTTTCTGAGTAGACTTTTTTGAAAATGCTGTAAAGGAAGCTAGGAGAATGAGCACACATTTATTTAACACTTACTAGTGTGAGGTGGTTTTATAACTTTGAACAAAAATGTTACATAGATATCTCAGCTAATAAACATTTACTATGCACTCACATTCTGCCAAAAGCTGAACAGAAGTAAGTTGACATCATGTTATAAAGAAAATACAAAGCCTTGGGCAGAAATTTTAGTTGGTCCCTTTTTCACTTCTCTGAGTTCAGTTTCTTTCTGTGGCCGCTAAGAAATTTTTATGTAACATTTTCTCCTATCTGTAGACACAAGTTCAGGTATTTTAGGGAGTACAAAGAAGGAGTAGGCACAGTTATAGTACTATAACTAGCAGTGACTATACCAAAATATATACATCGGTGAGTAATAATATCTTACTATCACTTTAGGTAACAATGACATAGCACTGTTATGCAATATTCTATTCCCGCCCTAAATGTTTTCAGTAATCCGACAAGGCAGCTTTCCAAGGCCACAGAAGGGTAACTACTGCTCACTGACACTGGGAAAGCATTTTGGGTTTATCCACATACACAGAAAAAAAAAGATATTTTACATACAGGGGAATGGCATGTTCAATTTTTAATTCAGAAAAAAATTGTTCTGATGTATCAGAAAAAGTTGGACTGAAAGAGCAAACATCACTATTTACATAGACAAGACTCAGAGATTCTCCACCTGCCACAGAGGTGGACAAATAGCAACTCATTCCAGATGAAATGCCCACCATATTGCCCTGAGATTTCTGGGTTAGGATGGAGAGATGGAAAATAGAAGTCCTGAGGATAAATGAAGCTTTGAATCTCAGATAATCCAACAGGAGATGAGACTTGGCCTTTACTACAACCCCGTGTTTTGTATATGTGTGGGTATGGATAGATATCAACTTGCTGTGTGCATTTCTTTTCAAAAAGCTACCCCGTGGAGACAAACAGCCCTAGGTAAATACACAAACTATACATTTTGCTTTTGACTGGAGGCTTAACTTGTCAGTGATAATGATTTACATAGCGATCTCCTTCCTTCCTGGAAAGCTGCATTGGCTTCAAGCTATATTCTCTGCTAAACAGGCCAGGGGAGAGAAATCCTTCCCATTTCAAGCTGTTTTTTTTTGTTACTATTTCTTTTCCAGAGTGATGTGAAATCTGGATAAAGTAGATAAACTGGGAGTAGAAAGCAAGTAGGTATTATTTTAAAATAAAATTGTTGAAAGGGGAATAACTTACCATTGACTATTTCTACCATGTATTCAAAGCAAATGCTTAGATCATCTAAACATCCTTTTGTGCATTTCAGCAAAGTTTCTGGCGCGTTAAACTTCCCTAGTAATGCTGAAGAGATATATTAATCTACTTTCACCCAATAATTTGTTGTCA
Organism: Dinomys branickii; assembly: GCA_004027595.1. Taxonomy (NCBI): domain Eukaryota; kingdom Metazoa; phylum Chordata; class Mammalia; order Rodentia; family Dinomyidae; genus Dinomys; species Dinomys branickii. The sequence goes on from PVLD010002511.1 coordinate 90,912, forward strand.
CTTCAAAATAACAAGGCAATCAATGGCATTAATCAACTGAACTGAGTATGGAAAAACAGAATCCAAAGCTACAAAGCCATATTCGTTTTGAAACTGTGGTTGCATGTGTGTTTAGTGAAAAGACATAGTTTAAAATCTTTACCTGGCTGGGGATACAGCTCAGTGGAATAAGAGCTTGCCTAGCAAGCGCAGGGTCCTGAGTTCGATCCCCAGTAACGCAAAAAAAAAAAAAAAAAAAAAATCTTTACCTAAGAAATATCAATTTTTTAGGAGAGACTATATATCAGGAAAATTTAGGAGCAAGACTGATAGCAAAAATATTTATGTTTGATGTCCGATTCAGTAATTTTCAGCTGGCTGATTTTAGCTAGAATTTCATTAAAACATGTTTGTCTACAAAATTAAATACATTACAATGTCTCATATAGGTTTTGTAAGCATTCAACAAAATAGGCCCCAAAGTATCATTTTATTTCTGATCATAAAACTGCTAGAAATGTAAACCATTAGCATTGTTAATAGGAGTCACATTTCATATTTTCCTTAGGAAAAGTCTACAAATGTTTTGAAACAGTACTATCAACTTCTGTTTGTAAATCATTTCATTGAAAATATCAATAAAAAACTTGGAGAACATTATAAGTAATAAACTTATTTTTGATGATGAATTTAACCATGACTGCATTTAAAAATAAATTCATCAGAACAATAATTGGTCATTAGTAGATAAATTAGTGAATTATCTGACTGAGTGTCAGGTTTCAATGGTACATGTGTATGTGTGGGGTGACGTGTCATCCTTAAATAATTATGAACCTAAGATTATTTGATTTTGACATTTACAAAATATGTCATTAAGTTTAGATTTCATTGAAATAAATTTCAGATACTTCCATTGCAAGATTTTTTTTTAAATGAGTTCAAGAGTTTAAAGGTCAAGGCACATTTTAAATTTCTCATGAAAGAAAACAGTAAGTGAATAGCACAAAGTTGTTTAAATAAAATGAATCATTATTTAAATATACAAAGTATATTTTAATAAGGCTTTTTATATAAGATCTTTAAAAGAGGTTATAGATTTAATATTTCATAATCAATTATATTGTTCTGAAGGAAGTAACTATGTTAGAATATTAACAAGCACCATTAAATTTAACCCCTCTTGAGTGAACCAAGATATCATATCTCTGGCTTAGAAAAATCCTTAAAGAACACATTTTCTAAGATAGCTTTCTAGATAAGGAAAACGTGCCTTAAGTCAAAATGACATGTAGGGTCACACAGTGTAGTGTATGACTATTGTGGCAGCATTTGAAGCCCAATTCTGTCTAATTGCACCAGAGAGCCATGCAACCATGCACACGGCACAATGTTCTCCATAAGATATGCATTTTCAAGGATAAATATGGAAGAAAAATTGGCAAGCACTGTGGTTATAACAACAAAATAGAGATGCTGGGCTGAGATGTAGCTTAGTGGTACTTTGTGTGATTAGCGTATTTGAGGCCCTGAGTTCAATTCCCAGTACTGTAAAAAAAGATACAGAAATTGTGTTGAAAAATTTCTATTGGCTCCAAACTTCACGCTAAACAATATTTCCTAACTTTGTGTAAGTGTGTGTCTGTGCACCTGTGAGAGTTTATATCCCCTAATAGTGCAAACCCCCAAGACTCCTGCTCATAAAGACTTGGCTTAGGTGAAACAATATATGCAACAATAACACACAGGAAGATATAGAATACTATTCCTTTAAAGAAAAGAGTTCCAAACTGAATTATTAGTATTCAGCTGCTTAGTCTTTTTGCACAGTTTCCAGAGAAGGGAGAATGAAAACTTCACTCAAGCCCTTACTAGATAGGCTAGAAAAGTTTTCCTTTTACTGACACTTTCAAAAAAAATTTTAAAAGAAAAAGCCAGGACCTTGTGGAGCTTACAGAGTTGTAGAAGGAGAGGATTTTGCATTTGCAAAGAGTCTTGGAAGTCTCCAATTCCAAAGTAGCAATTCTTTCTTCAGCTACCTCAAAAGTTCTCTCAGGGGAGAAGAGCATGCAGACACAGACTTTTCACTCCCTGTCACATCTCAAGGAACACTTCCATCGCATGTTGATTTCCTTTGTAAATGTGACACACTTTCTTTGCCAGGTCATAATATGGAACATATACCAACACTTGTACAGAAATGTGCCACCATTCCCACCTACATGCCAATAGGGTGATATTCCTATAAAATATTTAACTGCAAAAGGCCTCCCTCAAGTATTAGCAAAAGAACTCACCGTTCTTGCATTTATGGGTTTTTACTCTGCATTATGCATCACTTAGAATATGGCGTGCTGGGTTATATTAAAGAAAATAATGTTGGATAATGGGCAGAGTAGGCTTTTGAAAACTTCATTCCGTATTATTCCCTTAGAGAATGTCTATTATTAACCCAAGCTCGCTGCCACCATTTGCCAGTGTAAGTAGGGAAGGAGCACTTTCTCTGAATTTGAAGAGACCCATAAACCATGGGATTGGATGGTGCACTTAAAGGTAATCTCACTCAGGGCTTTCTTACTTCCCAACATTCACAGGGCACACAGTTGTGGAATGGTATTGTAAGAGGCCTCCCCTACAGTACACCCTGAAACTGCAGTAATAATCTCGACAGACTTCCTAATGGAAAGGAGTTTCCACAGGGGAAATGCCATCTATTATGCTGAGTGATTCAAAAAAGATACGGGAGGGTGGTACGCTCACCGGAAAAAACAAGACATCACAAGCTTGGTTGCTAGTGTAAGTCTAACCCAAGGCTTCTCAACTTCCTCTTCCCCCTTGGAATACTGCCAAAAAACAAAACGAAAGCCCATGAAGTGAAGAAGGGGATGGCCTAATACAGCTAGAAAAATGGGTAGCTTTTGAATGCAGAGAGTTTTGTATTCCCATCCTAGTTCCCTGCTTTATCAACTACCCTGGGACACTGACTAAGTCTCTTGCCTCTATTTCTTTCCTTGTTAAATTGGGCTGTTGTTAATAGCCCTACCTCATTGAATTCAAGTGACGATGAAAGATTTCCTATGTCCTACAAGGAACTAGCTACGCTGAAAATGTTATCTTCCTCGGTTCTGTCTATGCATAGCCTTCAACTTTCACCTTGCCTGCTGTTTATTAGATCATTAAAATATGTATTTGCTTAAATATATTTTCAAAGTAAAACACTAGCCCCAACTATCTCTGAGGCCATTTTAAAAGACTTAGTGTTAATTACATAAATTAAGTGGTTTATATATCACATATAATAGAAAAGTGAATACTAATTAAAATATTTTTATAATAATCCAAAAGCCCAATTCATAATTTTATAATTTGAGAAGACATTAGTTTTCTAAGGATGTAATCCGTAATCTTTTTCTATCTTCCCACCTGTCTTATAAACTAGTACCATAGTTTACAGGAAAGAACTAGATGATAATTTCATTTCAACACCTATAATTAAGTCATGATGTGACTTATCTGATTTGAGTTCAAACAGCCATATTTTGTTCTTAAGCACCACTTGCTACAAAGTGTGTAGCATTAAAAGCCAAACTGTGTCTCTAAAATTTTAAGCAGAAAGAAAGATCGTGTTTGTTGGTTCCCTCAAATTGTTCTGACTTCCTGCCGAGCCTTGCCCACCACAGTTATTCAGCAAATGCCATGTGTCAGAATCGAAATGTGCTCCTGTTCCAAACGGCAGACCTGTGTGACAGGAGATGTCATGGAAGTACGCATAAGCCCATCCGTCCAGGGGCGGAAAGAGGTTAGTTTGAGCCTGGCGAGAATCACCGGGCAGGTCCCGGGTCCACTCCACAGGCTTTTCTCCGCTTGCTCCCCTGCCTCTTTCCTTCTTTTCCATTCTTCCCGTCTCCTTCTCTCTGTCTCTGCCCCTCACTCACTCTGCCTCCAATAGTCAAGCTACTCCCTCTCTATCTTGATCTTTGCCCTCGGGCATCTTCCCACTGATTGCTTCTGAGCTTCCATGTTTCTTAAATGTTGCACGCCAGTGGAAGTCTCTTTTTCTGTATTTTCTAAACCTCGACCTTTGCCCTAGGTAATATCACCTGCAACGTGCCATTTCTCTGTGTATTTCAGGGTTTCTGCCTCATTTGCTCTTTGCCGCTCGGCTCCATGCTTTGTGTCTCTTCAGTCCTCTCCCACCGCCCACTTTTGCTTAGGTTTGTGTGGTCGCAGAAACAGGTGTGTCTCTACTTCTATTGTTTAGTCTTTCAGCTTCTTCCTGCGTCTGTGTTTCCTCCAACTGATGGGATGGAAGAAGGGAGAATAAATACATGGGGAATTATCTAATTGGAGTATGCAATTTGGGTTTGGCTGTAATGAAACTCAGGCTTCTACATAAGTCTAAGCACAGGAAAAGCAGAGGGAAGATGCAAGAATCAGTGCCCGTGATCAATAGGACCAGCCACTGCAAGTGGCTAATGATTTCTGAAAACATCTCACGAAGCTGACTGTATAAGTTCCTGCAAAGACAGGGATGCGATCAGTGGATGAGACCTGCCATGGCAATGAATGCTGCTCTGTGAGGAAAAATAATGGGACACATGCGTGCAGACTCTCTCTCTCTCTCTCTCTCTCTCTCTCTCTCTCTCTCTCACACACACACACACACACACACACACACGCACACACACACACGATGAAAGGAAAACTGCAATATGAAATCCATCTTTACTTTAGTTGTGCACAAGAACATAAAAAAGAAAAGCAGAGAAAAACTTCACTATAAATAACCCTGCCACGTTCTAAGTAAAGCCTTTGGGTGGCTAGGGAGTCTGACTTGCTTCCAGGAGTAACAAGATCTGGTCATTTTTAATAGCCATGTTGGTTCTTTCACCAAATCACTCTTTCTCAGAGAATTTGCTGAAGACATGAAGAGGTTATTCTTAGTGGCGAAGGTGCAACAATAGAGAAGGACATGGCCAGCATCGCCCAGGGGAAAGTCACCGTGATGAGGGCTGACAAATAAGAAGAGGGACAGAGGAGGTGAACCAGAGAGGCACACATCTGTTTGGGAAAAGAATCGTGGAGATGCAGGGGACCAAGGGGCAGTCACCGTGGCCAGCTCAGTAAATTATAGATTCCACCTCTGGAGCCTTGGCAATATTGTTCACCAGCTCAGTTTGAAAAGTACAGGGAATTGTTACTAAATTATTCAGCATTAACACAATTAGTTCAAGCAACTGGAAGGTACAAGCATTTTGTCTTCTTTTAGGTCCTGTCTATGTGTACAGGAGTTTGCTTTTCATTCCACTCAAACATTCTACTTTTCCTTTCTGCTGTTCTGGTGATTTTCACTTAAAAGACAAACCCACAAAACTGGCCACTTCCAAGCAAAGATATTGGTGAGATAATTTAATGCTGCATTTCTGGAGTAGCTAAGAACTCTGCTGTGCTCAGACAAATCACTTCACTCTCCTCACCTAACAACATCAGTCTAAAGTTCTTCATGTTTTTATCAGCAAAGTAAAACTATACGAAAATATACTTAGAGCAACTACCAAGATACCTGAAGTGTCCAATAGAAATATTCTCCTCCTACTAATCCTTCTTGTATATCATTTTCTCTTACTTCACAATCATTTTAATACTTATTTTGAGATCAGACAGCTGCGACATACTGTGGTCTTATATTTGGAGAACGGCCCACAGATTACTCTGTTGAGATGAGTCCTTCCTGGGCTCAGATTATGACAGTGTAATTTTCTCATAAAGAAAATAAAACAGTAGCTCCATGCAAAAATCCTCAAGAGTATGTGATATGTCTCAGGGGTTTTATATATCCCTCTATCTCTTAAAGGAAAGCCTATAGAAATGCATGCAAAATACAAACCACTCATAGAGGTTTTGCAATTGGATAAGCAACTCTCATTGTCTGCTTGCATCACACTAAACATTTTACTTGCTAGTTAAAAGACTATACCTTGGCTTACCTCAGCGGCCTCATTTTACTCATCTGAAAATTGGGATAGCTGCCTAGCACATTGAGAACCTATCCCGAGCGTCCAAATGACCTAATGTTGTCACAGCTACAAAAACAAGATCTGCAATCACCTTGCCTACATTTGACTCCGGTTTTCTCATTTATGACTTATCTAACTTATACCTTCCAATGGAAATAACTTCCCACACTGTAATTCTCAGTCTGGTAATGAATGATACCTGTACTGAGCATTGCTGTGAAGGTTTACCAGGCAAACTCTACATAGTGAGCACTTAATAGATACTATTAGTGTATCTGGAACACTTGAAAACCACCTTCTCTACTTTAATGTGTTGGACAGTGTCATCCATTTCATACTCTCTACTCTAACGCTCACAACAAAAATGTCTCTACAGCACAGCCAGACACTTTTTTTAAGGATTGGGGAGAAATAGAAATACACACACAATGTTTTATTCCCTGCTGTTCCCCAATGTTCCCAGCCCTTCTGACTCATTTCAATTCTGCTATTGTCTACCACTGAAGCGCAGTGACATTCGATACTCTGTAGGTTTCAGAATGCATCTGCAGAGCTGTGGTAAACACATAAAGAAAAGGGAGAGTCTGTGGAACTGAGCAGTAAACAGCACTGATGAATAAAGCCAGGCACGGGGGGGGGGGGGGGGGGGGTCCAGGCCATTACCTTTGCCAGCACCTGCCCCGCAGGGACAGAAGGAAGTCACCCTCTCTGTGGATGGATTCACAGCCGGCGGCCTGTGGCACCTACCACATGGGGCACAAATAAGATGAACTGCTCCCTGCTCCTCAAACCTCTCCGTGGGCTTTTTCAACTACGAGACTCAGATGTCCCTTTTCTTTAATAGAGTGGACTCAAGCTGAATGCAGAAGCCAAAACAGGGGGAAAAAAGTACGATTCAAGCCATGCTAGGATTGATCAACAATTGATTGATTGACTGACTGATGGACATATTTCTTTTTAATGTTTTCAGATACTTAAATAATTTCATTATAAAACTTAAATAGGTGATAAATGATATCCTTAAATATGTAACCCAGACAAGATGTTTTAAAACATTCAAATATATAAAATATGGAAGTGCATCATTTTAATGCTTTTAGGTGCCCAGGAATTACCTGGGGATAGTTTTAAAATGCAGATTCTGATTCAGTAAGTCTGGAAATGCAGGAATTGAATGATATCGTGCATTTCTAACTGGCTTTTAAGTGTTACCTCTGCTGGTGGTCTACAAACCTCACTGTGAAGGCTGAGAATGCAGCACATCATATTATACACCATATTATAACAACTAAATATACTGAAATCTGAAGTTAGAAGGCCAGAACTTAACAGCACACACGCCAGCGTCTTAAGTGACTATTCAGATCTTTTAATGTTGGCAAGGCTGCCTCTACTGTATTTTGAAATATTTAGGGACAGAAACACACATGATCAAGTTATGCCAAAGTGTGTGTGTATGTGTGTATTTAAGTTAAAAATAATGGAATTGATATGTATAGATGAATTACACTGCAATATATTTTAAATGCCACCACTTGGAAAATATATATAGCCAAGTAAACAAAATGTTACACACACATAGCATTTTTAGCTTTTGTAAATAGCATAATTCCATAAATAACGTCTGTGGATATACTTGTTTTTCAAAAGGTTACAAACCGCATGGAAGCTATGTTACCCAAAGACTTGTAAGGGTAGTTTCTCACTTCTGGACTGAACTTAAAAACCTTCAGGTCTGGATAATAGTTGCTCTATTTCATGGTAACAGAAGTCATTTAATGTGCAATTAGCAGTGCAGCAAAACTGGCTGTCCATTCTTCATAGTTGCATAAAAATCATTAAATATGTTTGCACTTTAATTTATTAATCAATGAGATTGGCCTGCCAAGTGTTTAACACAGGTGTAGCTCTTAAAAATGAGATTCTCTTTATGAAAAGAGTTTCGCATGAAATAATGTTTTATAGAATTTACCATAGATGGATAGCATTTATTTTGAAGAAAATTGAGTGATATAATATTACCATTTCTTTTTCTCTTGTTTGATAACAAAAACCTATCACAGAAAATAAAATGCAGAAAAGTATTTTGTATAAAACTGATAATCCAACCACAAATATTGGGGAAATGATTGATGATATTGCTATATTTCCTTGTAATTTCTTCTTTATTGCTTTTAGGTATAGTTAATAGTCTGAATCAACATCTGGAATTAATCCCTCAATTTGTTTTTAGGGAGGTTGGATGTCATTTCTCTATTAATTATACACAACATTGGGGAATTTTTAAAGATGTTTTCAACTGGAGAAATATTTACAACCAAAACAGTAATATTGGTTATGAAAGCAACTAGACTTCTCCATTTATCACTTTTAAAAATCAATAAATTAGTGATATATGCATATTTACTTGGACAAAGAAATTGCAAACACAGTAAGGAATGGTAAACACCATTGAATACGGGTGGGCTGGATAATAGGAATTAGCAGTTAGTGTGTTTAAATACATGTGTGCCTGACATTTGAAAATATATTTTCACATGCACACATTAAATATGTAGTTCTATAATTATATCATATGCACATTTTATATCTTGCTCCCAGCATTTAATACTGCAAACTATGTTCTTACATTTTAATGACATCAGGATATGCTCTGTGTGGACCTGCGATGAATAACTTTCTAGTTGCCTAGCATTTTTGTTTGTCCAATTCATCACAATGAAATTTAGCTTCATTCTTCTGATAGAAATTGATTCTCTGCTTTTTTTGTATTAACTACTTTGTTTCTTTTTATTCATGAAACTGAATTATACAATCTGATACTTTTACTCCAAGCACATGACTGCTATCAGTCTCTTTCAAGTGGAAAAAAATATCTGGATCAATGAGACGACTCTTAAAGAGCAGACAAGACAGGTAAGACTCTTCCTATAAGAAATCTGGTTGGATTTACTTTTCAGGGTATGAGTGTGTGGCTACAGAAAGAACGGACTAAAATATGACTTGGGCTTTTACTAACACAAAAGCTCAGTTAATGGATCTTCCATGCATCTGTGTAGCTATGTATATGTGTGTGCACATGCGTGTGTGTGTGTGCACTCACACATACGTGTGAGTGATATTTAGGGCCTCTGCTGATGTCAATGAGTAATATTGTTTATATTAGCACTCAAAGGTCTTCAACTGCTCTGAGATGTATTATTTTCAAGTCAGGACTTTGAACAAGAGGCAGACAACATTTGCTGTTTGCCCAGATTGAGACACTCGATGCTGGTTTGCATTTTTCCCAAATTATTGGTGCACAAGATTCTGTTTAAGAAGGCAGAAGCTTCATGGGCCTGACAGAGAATTGTTCTCTCAAAGCTGAAGGTACAGTTTGGCTGTGGTCGCGTAGCCCAGTGCTCTTAATATGCAAAAGGCTTGCAAAAATAATGGCATGTCAACTGCAATTTTCTCACCAGTCTGTGACACCATAAACTGTAATGCAGTGTAATTATTTGGAATCCTGTGTCCTTCATACAAAGCACCATCCAAATGATTTCCAAGCTAACACAGAAGGGGGGAGGTTGGAAGGTCAAATTTAAAGAGAGAAAATGAGTCAGTGCCTTGGAGGAAGAGGACTATAAATAGATGTGGCATCACCAGCCAGAGTCACATCCAAATAAGCAAAGGCTGAGAAGCCCAGGTAGGAGGAAAACAGAGGAAAGTGAGCAAGGGAACTTATGTAAGAGAGAGGAACTCCAGTAGTACAACTCTGACCACCTGCAGAGCAAACCATTTTTTCCTAAAATAAAGCAATATGAGCACTGAGGATCAGAGGAGACACAGAACAAGGACCGAAGCAATGTGGGCTAAAAACTGACAGGTGGATGCTACAGGTATGTATAGTCCTGTTCCATAGGTGTGAGCACCTAAAACCTTGTAGTATCCTCATACCTAATACAATTACAAGGAAGGAAACTGCAGCCCAGATGCACTGAATGACTACTTTTTCAGGCTGCTTAGGATTAGCACTGATTTGGAAAGAAGCCAGATCTCTCCAAGACCATTGCCCATCTTTTCACATTAACTCAGAAAACTCTACTCCTAGTTTCCATGTTCCAGTGCAATGGGTGGAACGTTTCCATTTGTCCAACCTCAAAAATGTCATACACTGCAGTTCTGACCTCTAATGTAATGCGATGAGGAGGCGGGGCCTTTGGGAGGTCATTGGGTCTTGAGGGTCGTGCCCTCAGAATTGGGGCTGGTATGATTATAAGGAAGCACCAGAGAATTCTCCTGGCTCTTTCTGCTGTGTCAGGATGCACTGTGAGGATGGCAGCATGCAAGCTGGAACGTGGCCCTCAACAGCACCGAAACCTGCTGGCACTGGATCTCCCTTCCAGACTCCAATGCTGAGAAATTGCCACAGCATATAAGCCACCCAGCGCATGTTAACTTGTCACAGCAGCCCGGATGAAGATATTCTGTTACACTGACCTTCTCTCCACTCTATAAATAACCGTGCACGTGCTACAATAGGAAGGCATTCTCTTTTTAATCCCTGCATCCTGGCTTTCCTGGTTAATGTGTCTCAGCTCACAAGCTGCTCTCTTAGGAAGATTCCATTTTCCCTCAGAACAGGTCAGCTTCCTCTGTATATGATTCACTAGAACCTGATTCCTTCACTTCAGAACACTTGCCTTAGTTTTAATGTGGTGTCTGTTGATGTGATTATCTGTTTTACCATTCATCTGCTAGCAGCCCATTAGCTGCATGACAGGACATACATCTGAATTTGCTTAGTGCTGAGACTCCACTAGCAATGGGATACTTAGCAGATTTAGCAGACAGTAAATGCTCAATAAATAGTCTTGGAATGTACTTCTTAATCACCCTCTTTACTAAAAACAGAAGGCTTTCATGGTGACCTTAAACTGTGGACCAGAAAGAGTGAATACACATTTTACCACAAGGACAATCTATTTATTTATTTATTTATTTATTTTTTTTGTCTTGCTGACAAGATTTGTCAAAAATTACCATGGGTATTCTCCCTCTTTTCTAGGCTTAACAAATAAGCCTATTTGGGCTAAGAGTCCCATGAGCCACTTTGTTTTCTGAAAGAATTTCCAGAGGAAGCCAGCACCAGAGGAGTGTGATGGCGGGAAGCCCTTGGTGTTTTTCTGGTTTTGCACAGGCTCTTGACCACCTTGTTCCACGGAGAACTGGAAGCAGGCATTGATCCCGCTTGGCTGTTATCTGTCTTTCAGGAATTAAGACAGATGAATTCTGGCTGATTCTGTGCCATAAGCATAAACAGAAGTTTTAGAAAGGGTTAGGAAATAATATGTTGCTGGTTGCCATCGGGAAGGGACAGTCTCCACAGAGGAGAACTTGAAGCTCTTGAAAAGACAGTTGCCTTAGTAAGTGAACTTTGCTACTCTTGTTACCTCTAAAAATGACTTTAAAAAAAATCAATATACAGAAACAGTTGTTTCAACTCCCCAGCTTGTCTAGCAATATGAAAAAGAGAATATGAGATCAACACAGTTTTCTCTATATTAAAAATGTCATTTATATTAAATCTGATTGAGTTTATATGGTTTTCTGCATCTCTCCGATATTTAGGGGGATTATTCACTCATGTATTCTTGCCAAATATTACTCAGTACTTCTTATATGCAGATAGTGTTTTAGATTCTGGAGATTTATAGTAAAGAGAAACGGACACACACACACACACACACACACACACACACACAAATTTTCTTTTTATAACCTAAATTATGACAGGAGACAAATCATAAACATAATATAAAGCACAGCAGAAAGAATAAAAAACTATAACATAGATAAAGGGTATGGGATATAGCGGGAACAATAACTATAATTTAGACAGAAGGGACAGAGAAGCCCTCTCTAAGAGTGATATTCAATTCTGCTCTAATTCAGCAAGAAATAGAAAGGCTTGTACTGTTAACCAAGGTAATAGTCACCCATCTTATTCTATTCCCACAATTTTGCATAACCCCCTCTGATCAGCTAGATCACTTTATTGACCTGATCAGACTCAGGGCCAAGCTTCCTGATCCACCCAAACATCACTTCCTCCCTGACCTTATCAACTCACACTCATGAATGCCCCCTCCTTAGGCTCCCAGAGTCCGGTGTTCATCCAGGGAGGCAGTTGTTGGTGTGTATGTTCACCACTCCCACAATAAACACACATACACATAATTAGTAATATAATTATAATTACAATTATTATGCACCAAGCACTATTTACATTCTCTTATTTATCTTATTTGCATAAGCTTTGAAAGCTTTGATGCCTTTCCCAATACCATTGTGGCTAGCACCTAGAAGGTGACAAAGCCAATTCAAAGCTCTGGACTGTCCATCTCGTATGCTTAGATTCTTTCTCAGCATTCAGCTGCTGTGGATATGTAAAAAGCCGACAAGGGGTGATGTAACGGTGTATGTGCAGCTCATAAGAGCCAATCACTCAAATTGGCTCTGCCCTTGAGGTTGAACTCTGTGTGCTAGGTCCAAGGCCCCATCCACAGTGATTTGCAGGAGGGCCTTTTAGAGAGCAGGTATGCTTATAGTGACTAATGCTTCTCAGCTGGCTCCTGGAGAGAAGCTCTGCAGCAAAATGCTTTAAAAAGTCGGATGTGGAAGAATGTGCAGAGATAAAACACTGTAAAGCGCTGGTGGGCACTCTGGTACAGATCTCCCCTGCATCAGCCTTGCTCCTAATCTGCAGCCGCCACCTGAGAGGCCTTTCTGGCTCTGCTACAACCCAAGATCCCCAAAGGCAAGAAACAATATTTCAAAGGGGGAATACATATGCTTATATGCATTTACAGAAAACCTCTTCAGAAAATAGGTTTAATGGTCCCTTAACGATGGTTCGGGAATTGGCATAGTAGGAAGCATGTAAAAGGGCTAATTCATATAAAATCTATGTTGCTAAGACTTGGGCACATTCTTGCCATTTCAAGATCAGAGGATTCACCTGTAACATTTTTGCTATTCAAAGAAGCACAAACATCTTAAGTAGTACTAAGTTTCATTAGGGTGCTCTTTGCCTGGCTGTTTGCCTCTGCGTCTATTACTTCATTTAAGAAATGGAAGTGAAATCAACCATCAGATTCTTATTCCAAAACAAATCCTTTTTTAATTACATTCTCTATTCAGATGAAAATGGAATACTCTCCTGGGTTCAGCATCTCCCATCATTTACATTATGCAGGACATGATCAGAGTGATATACCTGCATTATGAAGCAACTAAGAAACATTAGGAGGAAGTATCCATCCATGAAATATATATGTGTGCATTTCTAAAATTCCTTATGGTAGCAAAATGACTTGCCTGAGAGCTAGTTAAAGATATTTTGATTATCTAGGAGTAAGAGTGTAAGAACTTTGCATTCTATACTCAATCACTGAAGTACAAATTATAATTTAAACTCCAAATACCTAGTTACTAACAGGGTACAGTGGGTAAAATTATGGTCTTGGGAATTTCAAACAGCACTTAAACACAGGTAGGCCATTTACTAGCTTTGCAGTCTTGGTTTGATCTATTAAGTCATTTTAACTTTAGTTTCTGTATCGGAGAGAGAGAGAGAGAGAGAGAGAGGGAGAGAGAGAGAGAGAGAGAGAGAGAGAGAGAGAGAGAGAGAGAGAGAGAGAGAGAAAGAAAGAAAGAAAGAAAGAAAGAAAAAGAAAGAAAATGGAAGGAAGTTTGAGAAGCCCATATTGAAAACTCATGGGGCGAGATGTGTTTTGGAATTCAGAAATTTTCACAGTTAGAAACATCTCAAGGTACATAAACTATGTAGTAAGTAACACCCTCAGCAGGGTCTGGGGCAGCATCTTATAATCAACTACATTAACATTTCTGCAATGAAATATATGAGCAGTCACACTAATGGGATACATTATAGCTATAAATAGCCTCAAGTCAGTTCTGCTACCTGAATTTGTACCAAGCATATAAAATTCTTTCTTTTGTAGACTTTTGTTTTTTGGACTTAGGAAAAAAGGAATATGGATTCGTGTTATACACATTTATTCTTTTATGTGTGTATATGCATGTATGTATATATGCATATACACCTATATGCATATGTATACATATGAACATATGCACATAAATATAAATATATGAGATTATTGTTAGGATCAGATTGGTTTGTACCCATGAGCTACTTTTATAATAGTGCTCAACACATAGCAAACACTTAGTACTAGTCAGAAGGTGAGTTCCTTGATAACAAAGGTCATTGTTTTATTGCCATATCCCCATGTGCCTGATGGAGTGCCTGGTACAAAGGAAGGGCTCAGACAAAACGAATGCAGTGACTCACTCACGATAGCTCCTTGTCCAAGCTCTCTTCCACCAAGGAGAAACATATAAAATGAGAAACAATCATCCTTGCTTAATTTGCTGTGTAGGATAATAGGATATACAAAGTTATGTAATCTGAACTTCCTAGTGAAACACAATGTTAAGTCTTGAAGATCAATGTTTAATTCTCCTTTTATTTTTCTCTTAAATCACTGCATTTAGGAAATGAATCGTATTGTCATGATTCACTTCTGAATCTAACTTATCAGGAAAATCTGCCGTTGGCAGGCTCATAATTGAAAATTTACCTATGATGCAAATGTGAGTCAAACTTAACAGAAGCTTGTGAACAGTTCTGAGTGGGAAAAAAGTACATTTTTTTAATAACCCAGTGTGATTTTGCAGAGCAGGCAGCCCGCACTGACACAAAGAACTTGCCAACCAGTGTAACATGTGCATGTGTGCCCATACACACACAACTAAAGCTTTAATTACATACATTGGCTTCCACCAAGCAATGAATTAGTTTCCTACCATAAAGTTACTCAAAATGTAGCACAAGGCACCGCTACGCATCCACATTAAAAATTTTGCTCTCAGTCCTAAGAATTGAAACAAAAAATAATGAAACAGAGGGAGAAAAATACATCTGAAATTGAAGGTACATGGTAGTAAGATAAAATAAAGTGAAATAATAGCTTAACAATGCAGATAGTAGGAATTCAAACTGGGCAAAACGCACCTGTTCCAAGGACTACAAACTAGAAAATCTAGGTTTGGCATCGGAGGACTCTCAAATGAATGGGAAAGAAAGCTTACTTGCTTATGCATTGTACAAATGTCCTATTGTCCCTGGAGGGTGAAAGAGGCGGGATTGCGGGTGACACTAGCTTTCCTTAGAGCATTATTTTAAACTATTACCACAGGCTTGTTCATACTCCCAGGGAAACCAACGGGTTAACTAACTAACCATCTGGCCTAAAGGCTTTAGAGCTAAGTGTAGCAACAACTGTGGGGAGTCTGCTGTTAAACATCTACAGACCATGAACAAACCCTGAAACTGGGATCTTACAAAACGAAGCTTACCCGGCCAACAAGAATCGGTTCAGGTCCAGAAAACTCTTCCAGGACAAACATTTGATTCCAAACCCAGCCTCTTTTGGAGCGGTTCAAAATCCGCTGTTCTTCACTCAGCCTGTTTAGCTCCAAAGGGGATCCACTCATTAAAACTTGAGACTGATTCATTGGAGCCATGTAAATGCAAGGGGGAAGAGTAATCCATAACATTATTAATGGCGTCCAGAGATCCAAGAGCATTTCTGCGAGCCGTTCTGGCATGGTCCCACCAGTTAAGCCAATTGCCACGAGAATGAGACAATTATTTTTTTTGCCTCCGGTCTGCAGCCATCCAATTCATCATGCAGTGTGCAGCATTTACTTACAGCTCTGCCACGTGTTTAGAGCACAGGAAACAGACATCATCTAAGCAGTTTCCTAAGACCACAATCCATGGGCTTTCATCTTCATTGAAATTCCCTGCGAAAATGAGGAAGACAGATAAGGGTCTGCTGAAACAGACTGTAAAACAAAATCACTGCTTTGCGGAAGTTCCCGAGTGAACAGAAGTAGGTGCTTCCCTACGCTTGAGCTGAGAAAAGTGGATCTGAAGAGCTAGAAGAAACCAGAATTTTTTTTTTTTAATTTTTAAGGATCATTGAGATTTTAGTATTCATACCATTGCTCCGTCATTCAGCAAAAACTTAAGTAATAGACATTCTCTTTCGTGTTATGGTTTCTTTCCTTTCTCTCCTTTCTCTTCCGTTTTTACTTCTTGACTTCCATCCTGCCTGGCCTCTATCTGTCCATCCCTCACTCTCCTTTCTCATGTATGCCTTAGTTTATAATGCCAGGAGGAGTGGGTGGAAGATAGCCCACATTTTTTCTATTTCCATCTTTGTAATCAACCTATGTAAAGACAGCCTGTGCTGATCTCTGTGAAAAATAAATGTACAAATGGAAAGGAGATTTCACCAACTTTTATGATTTTTACAGCCAGTACTTATCAGAAGGGTCTGTTGAGGGTACAGAATGCAATTCTCTGGCAGGATGCTAATAATGAGGGGATAAAATTAGAATGCTCCCAGAGAGAAACTGTAATGTGCACCATGTGTATACCCTAATCAGGACAGTGTCAGGACTCCCTTTCTAGATGGACAGTTGAACAGGACATTTAAATCATGAAAAGCTCCTTTGGGAATGAAATATGGTAGAAATATAATTTTCAATTGAAATTCAGAAAAGAATGAATATATATTATTATTATTACCTGAGGTGTCAAATACATTTTTTTGCTTACCTCCTGTGTGGCAAAATGTGTAAAATGTGTTTCTTCCCTCTCAAAAAATATTTTTAAAGAAATAATGGTCACTGCAGATCCCAGAGAGAAGATGGCTGAATTAAATTAAATGGGAAAGAATTCTTGAGGACACCATAGGGAACACTTTGGCTTAGGGAATGCATAATGGGGTAGAGAACATTTCGCCTTGGGTCCCTGCTTTTACTCTGGCTCAGAAAGAGAATCCAAGGTAGCCATTAACATTGCTTCCTCTGGTGATTTTCCTCAGTAAAACCAGCTGACAGGGACAGACAGATTCTCCTGCGAACACAGGGAGTACCTGACCCAGCAAGCTGGCCAGTAGCATTGCCCTGCTTGTCACTCTGCTTGGACTCAGACCAAACATGAGCAGTGTGTACCTAACAGCCCCCTACACTGAGGAAGGCATGAGACAGCAATGCAATGAAAGTTGCTTTGGAAAAAAGAACAGCTTCCGGCGGTGCAGGAACTGCTCCCAGGACTCATAGGAAACAGTCCACAAGAACATGTCCTCTCCTTTCCCTAAAATGGTAGCACACTTGTGAAATCAAGTCTTCTCTTCAGACATATTTCCTTTAAGATCTATGTTTGGAAAAAAAAAATCTACTTTTCCCATAATGTGAAGGAAGAGTTTTATAAGCTTCTGGACTGAAGCAACAACATTCAAATGGTCTTATTAAAGAAATTCCCAAATATTTGAAATTTACTGCATGGTCAATCCACCTATTTACTCCAAAGGCATTTGCAGCCATGTTCTCTCCTAGACAGTGAGTATGAGGGAGTCCTGAAGCAGGGTCACAGCATGCTGGAGTGTTCTAGAGGCAGGTGACATGCCCTTGAATTCCAGCTTGCCCTACTTGCTTTCTCTGTAATGATAGATAAGAGAGTCCAGTTTTCTTAACAGCAAAAGAGTAATGATAATAGTAATACCTATCTTACAGGGCAGTGGTGCTTATGGTTTGGAACAAGACACATGAAGAGCAACAAAAACATTGGAAGTCTCCATTAAAGTATAATTCATGTAGTTATTTTGACCTAGAATATTAAGGTAGTGGTGATTGGGTCCTCACCCTGGAGAGGTGCTGGTAATAAACTTCAAGAAAGAGTGAAGCTGTGTAAGCTCTATAATAAAGTAAGCATGATATTGGGCACAGAGATACACGCACATGCTCAATTAGGTGGCAGGACAGTGGGGAGAGGGAGGTGATACCGAGGAGGGAAAGGCTGGACCATTGCATTGAACAACTTCCTCTATTCATGGAGTTGCTGCCTAAACACTTCTCATGGAAGAAGGGGATGCCTTCTCTCCAAATATACTTTGCTCCGTGATAGGCCACACTTGAAAGCTCAAAGGCCATGGGTGACATTTCCAGTGGCTTGTATGGCACAGATGCAACAAATAGATGTGAGTGACCTCTAGTGTCAGCCTGGGGGGTGTTGGATTCCAGTCCTTGTATTTATCAGTTGTGCAACTGCAAGTTAATTAATACCAACAACCAAAGCAAAACAAAACACTCCCCCCAAAAATGGTTACAATATGGACCCACCTGTTTATTTTGAGGACAAAAACCTCTTATCTCATAAAGTAGCTAACCTAGACTAGCAGGTATAGCTCTTTTAAACTGTTCCAAACAGGCTACAAGTACATTCTGGTAATTTAGTTACTAATAGTTCCAGAAGAAGAACGTTTGATCCCAGTTAAACCCCAAACAGATACTTCCTTCATGGAACAACCCTGTGACACTCAGGGGAGAATGGGACTTGATGCAGTCCCCATGTGAACTCACCAGCATCAGGTAAAAAGTGACAACAAATCCTGAAACAAATTTGTACAAACTCATCAGAATAAGCAAAAAGGGATAATAACACCCTGAAGCAATGTTACATAATGACAGGGTTTCATTAGTTCGAATGAATATATTAGTAAAGAGGTATGTGTGAAGCCATAAATAGTATCCATTATCACAATATCTTCCAGTTGGATAAAGCTCTCTATTCACATTGTTGAGTTTAAAACTAAGGCAGAGAAGTCATTAACTTAAATGACTTGACTAAAGTACCTTTCCAGTAAGGACAGAACCATTCTTTGAAACTAGGCAAAGTAGCTTAAAATTCTATTTTTTAACATGAACTCTCCTCCCATTACATAATGTGTGATGTACTTATACTATGTGTTATACACTGCGGGCAGCAAGGCAAACAGGTCAGAGCACCTATATATGGGAACCAAAGAATCTAGCTGGAAAAGGGAAAGAAATATATAATTACCATATTAAGAGAAATATCATCTTAGGACTAGGGGAATGCTGAGTGACACCACAGCACTTATCCTGGGAGAATTACAGAAGGCTTCATGGAGGACATGTCAGTCCACCTATGGACAGAAACAATACCAGCAAACCTAGCCCAAGGTCCCTGAATGAATCAGCATCTAAAGTCATTACCCAATCACTACTTCAAACCAAACCCAGTGCATAGTTGTCCTGTCTTTCTCCCGACCCACCACATTCATTGAAGTCACACTGTCTCGAGAGTTTATGTCAGATGGTTTTCTCTCTTCTCGGCCAATTCTTTCTGAAGATTTCAGGTTTGTTTTTTGCCAAGGCTTCAGGAGAATAAAAAGATATCCCATCCCATAGACAGTATGCAACTTTTCAGTTTTTAGAGGAAAGGATAAGGTGTGGTTTGACCAATGCCTTTCAGTGAGTGACAGGGCATGAGAAAAAATTCCCCCAATTAGAAAAAATCTTTGTTCATGCACAAAGGTCTTTCCCATCACACCTTCTGTATGGAGTCTGCCAGGATTGACACACTCATTTGCTACCTTATTGAACTGTGCCAAATTCTTGAATTACCTGTATTATTTTTATATTTTATTGAAATAGGCTCAGTTTTTGAAATGTTCATTTAAAAAATGAAAAGCAAATATTATTTGCTATAATGCAATGTAACTGAAAAATTACAAGATAAGTGTAGTGAACATTTAGAAAGTGACTGGGTATTGTGAAATCATAAAGCAAGGTTGCACACACTGGCACACGCATGCACACACACACACACCTATTCTTCAAAACAATATTGTGTTCTAAATACTATTACTACTTTGCTGTTACCATTCCATTGTAGACATAAGCAAAGTGAAGAGTGTAATTTTAAATGTTGCTTAATTTTCACTAAAGCTGGTACTTCTCAATGTCTGAGGTCATGTATTTAAAAAAAAAGAAAGATCAGCAATAATTAGAGACAGCCTGTTAAAAATTTAAAAGGTGGCTCCCTCTGAAAGTAAAAACCCAAATCCCGGAGTTGCATTTTCTCATTTCCATGGTGTAGATGTGTCCACCCTGACCAATTTCAACCTTCCATAGTACCACAAACCAGCTTGGGCAGTGGCTGAAAATTTAACTCTGAGCTCCGTTGAGTTTCCTAAACACTCAGTTCTAGTTGTCCTCTAATGTGGTAATCTACACGTATAAATATGCACATAAATCACCTGGAAATTTCGGTATATTACAGATTCTGATCCTGTCTGAACTCTGAACTCTGGTGAATGGATGTAGGGTTTTTATATGATGGCATAGCACCGCCCCTTTCCATGCCTTCCTATTTATTCTATGTGTAACAGTGGGAAACTACTCCGCTAAATGATACGTTCGCATGCATATTCATGTACTTGGGTGATTTTGAGACTTAGCGTTCAAAGTTCTCTTCCACTTGGAAAGAAATGATATTCTACTGTGACATTTAGAACTATATGGTTTATATGCTTGCATCTCTAACATGTGCAGAACTATTATTTCCCCCTTAGAAGATCAAAGAATAACTTTATAAAAATTTTTGAGATGAAACTCAGTGTGATGTCGTTTATCAAAGTTGTTAAACATTCTGGATAGTAGGTGCATATACAAACTGCTTAACTCTCTGCAAGGAAGAAATTAAGGCTGTAAAGTCTAGGTTAAAAAAAGAAACAATTTATTTTTACATTTTTCCAACCACAGTAGGTATGTCTGACCAATCAATGCACTTTATTATAATGCTGCTACACTGACTTACACCCACATAGAGACATGAAGACTTTTAGTCTCTCTGGAATTCTTACAAAAAAGAAACTCTTTAGAATCCCCCACCCCCAGAAAATTACATATTGATAACTTGTAATCTGACTTTTCATTCATATTCAAATTTCAAAGCTAGTTCCAATTACAGCCCGTATTTCACTCTGCTGACCCAGAAATGTTTCTTAAGGTGAACCTGCGCCATTCTCAGATATGATAAATCATTAAGTAAAAAATGCATTATAGCATGGATTTTGTAAATAATGTGGATTGCAGTTCTAAATGATAAGACACATTCTGATAGTAAAGTTTCAAATAAAACTAGGCTTTTTAGATATTTCAGGGTTCAGTCCAACAGATTATTGTGGTTGACAGGGAATTATGCTTTTATTATCCACTGGGTTTAGTGGCCACAATATTTCATAGGTGCAAAAATGACACACAGGATTGGCGAGTTTCTATTAAAAATATTTCTGACCTTGAATTTAGAGCCATTAGCAGCCTGCTTCAAAACAGGTAAATGCACACTGAATTCAAAGTGGTGTTTCAGGCACACAGCGATATGACTCAGTGTGTAGCCCAGTGCAATTCATCTCAAGCCCTAGGCAATTGCAGCAGAGCAGGGTAGGACAGTTTTTGGATTTTACAGAGGAATAGCACTTAAATATGTTCAAATATAGGTAACAGAAGAGAAGAACCTCTCATGGAGCCTTCAGAATTCTCTGATGGGATTCCCCTGGTAGAAAAGGATTATGAAATATTTTATGTATACATATTTACTTGGGTTGTTTAACTCTATCTTTAGCCACAACACATCTGGTCGTCTTTCTTAGGCATTTGGCCCTAGACTTACCCAGACGTCAGTCTATCCAAAAGCACACTGTATGCTTGTTTTCCCATCCACAATAATTCTTTCCAAATCTTTTTTTTCACATAATTGACATGTTACTCTTTTCAACCTGAAGTTTCTTTTTTGTCTTTCCTAAGTCCTAGAATGTCTGGTCAGGTCACCTTAACAAAAATAAACAAATCCTTCTCCTCCTCCTTTCTCAAAATGACATCAGAAATTTATTCTTGAAACAGAAGGTTTTCTATTCTAGATATTCAGAATGACTGTAACCAAATCCATGACAAAAAATATGAAAATCAAAATAAGACTTCTTCTCTCACATAATCGAAGCAGATGTTTATTTCTAGAATTTTCTTGGCATCATAGTTAAGACACTGAGGACAAATCTCTTCTGTTGGGTTTTCTTGAGGCAAACTATCCTGAGATCTTCTCCCTCAGAATGTAAGTTTATGTGTAACACCTTCTTTGCCAATTAAAGACAGAGTGGTGACAGGAAGCCACTGCTCAAGTCTAAACTAAATCTTTCCATCCTTTGTTGTCTTCAAAACACATGTCCAAAATTTAATTTCCAAAGAGCTAAAATGTGATAACAATTTGTGCTGGCCTGTTAAAACACAGCAACCAATCAGAATTGTTCTTAGTCTTTTCATTCTTGTAGTAGTATAAGAAGTTCCATGAGGTAGCTATTTCAAACACCAATTTTGGAATCAACCTGTAGTTCTAATCAGAACTCAGTCATTCATAGAAAAAGTTACCTGAGCAGATTCATCACACTTCCAGTAGATGAGAATATTGGTGCTTGATATTTCACACTTAAAGTGAAGAACTGAGAAAAAAATTAAAGTATGTAAAACTGTGATCATGCAGCCATCTTATGAAGTATTTGAAGAGCTTAATAAAATATTGAGTAACTTTTCAAAACAAGTTTATTTAAATCTCCTGTTGTGTATGTCAGTGGGGGAAATTTCACTGTTCTATGTAATAGATATGTTTTTCCAATTATTTATTTAAAAAACTGGCATAAAGCAAAATAGGTATAAATGAAACAGCATTTAATAAATAGCTCTTCCTACCCACAGCTAACCCGCAGTTCAAACAAAGTCTTCAAGTGTGATTTTAAGCCTCTACTGCACTCTGTTTACTCCCCAGAGCCAATCATTTTTCTTCTTTCCATAGAAGACATGGTGTTCTTTTCATTACTATTTTCTGCTGAGAGAGCAAAGTGCAATCACTTTCTGTCCATGCCAGAGCTACTCACTTTCAATCAAATTGTAACCACTCATTTAAAAACATGGCCCATCATTTCTCTTCTAAAAAAGAAATCCCATAGCATTTCAAAATCATCTATATACTTGTATGGATGGTATAAGTGGAGAATCCCAAGATGAGACCAAGTTGATACCTATGCAGTACAGAGACTAAAGCTCAGTAAAGATAATAATAATTAAAAACTAGATTCAGGTGTATCTTTTTCCAAAAATATTCCATAACCTTTCGCTATTTACTTTAAGGAATTTCAGCACCACTGATGATAGAAATAGGCAGTGTTCTTTTCTCCCTTAGGATTTGTGGCAGTGTTTAAAATCAGTTATATCTTACTGAGGATTATAGAGTATGTTATACTAAATTGAAATGCAGCCAAGTATCTTGGTATGATAAATCAAGATTCTGCCAATTAGATTACGTTATGTAGTAACCACAGTTATAAGCATATCTTACTGTCATTCTTTCATGTTTCAAAGACTTTATAACTTAAAACCCACCCACTGACACTGTTAACATAAATTACAGATACAAATGATGGACAGCTAGACGGACAGATAGATTGCAAGCCATCATTTGACAAAAATAATATTGGATTATCACCCAGAATATATAGTGCATATGAAAATTAAGGGAATTGCTTACAGGCATTCTAAAATAAGTATGCTAAATTCAGCTACTATATGCTAGTAAAGCTGAGAGGCATGGCAAAGACAACTGTGTTTTTCAACTGTAATCAAAATAAGCATGTATCTTTTTCATTTTTAAGCATCTATTTTGAAGATAGGAATAACTGGAGATGAAGTTGAATTCTATTTGTCAAGCACAAACAGTAATAAATAAAAAAACAGGAATATGCTCTGGCAATTTTTATATCAAATTTTTGAAGCAAAATTGTCAATATAAGAAAATAAAGCATCCCTTTCTGATATTTACATCACTTTATCTACTTATTTTGTGGTACTTGTGTCATGTCAGGAAACAAATAATTGTATTTCATGCATTAATCTACCTAGGAGGAAATAAGACATGCAAAATATCATTCTAAATAACAACAGAACACAAATCTACAAGCTTTTCACATAATGATCAGTTAGAAAGATGAAGATAATTCCATGTAGTAGTATTTTGAATATATCAAAAATATTTAAATGTATTTCAACATGCTTAAAATATCAGTAAACACATGCACACAAGCACGTTATCTCATCTCATATTTTTCCCTAGATATGTATGAGAGGACCAGGCATCCTGCCGATTAATAGCAATACAGAGGAGTATGGAACTATCTCCAGAGACACCCAGACTGCCGTTCAGATGAAGTTAGCATGAATCGTTCCACTTAAATATGAAAATAAAGATGATGAAAGCAAGAGAGAGAGCAGGATAGCTCAAGGAAAGTGAAAGGAGGTAAGCTCCTTTGTGGTTAGTTTTTATATCTTCCTACCAAGGGAAAGGTACAAACTCTGTGTTACTCATACAGAGATTCCACAATTAGAGCCTTTTGCCAATAAAACCTAACTGTGTACCACGTAAAGTTTAATAGCATTTGGTGATGCAAGTCTAGTCTTGGAGGCATTCTCATTTTTACAAAGGTGAATTATGTCATTTTTTATATTCCCATATCATTTAAAAAATGATTGTGAAGGGAGAAAAACATACTTTGCAGAACATGGGCAAAATTGATTTTTAAAAATGAGAAAAGCTATGTCTAAAAATAAACAGGAGGATTTATGAAATTTCTGTAAAGAACCTTGTGGTAGATAAGTCCCAATATTAGACTTTGGATAGGATGTTATACCCTCCCACTCCTATAATGAAAATAGCGTACTAAAATTGGAGGAGGGTCTAGTCTCTGCTAATTTGTTAATGCATTAAATAAATGTTTACTGGGCACTAACTGCACTTGGCCCTGGGCCAACCATCCTTCCGGCATTTGCAGCTGTCCTTTGTGAGGAACAGGAAAGCAAAGTGTTTAAGGCTATAAATGCAAGTGTTATTCTCTCATGATACTTTCCAAAGAATACAGAAAATAAAAATATATATTTGTACCCACCCAAAGAGCTATTAAACAAGAGAAATTTACAGGCAAGAAGAAGATGAGTGATGTTTAAGATAGGGAATAGCATTTGACATTTAAAACTCAGGAAATAAAGGCTTGGGATCTGATACAAGAAGGAATCAGTATTGGCCCTGGTGCTTTGTCATGAAGCGGCAATGGAGGTTTAGTTGCAGCAACATATGGAGGAAGCTAAATGCCTTGAACTTATTTATTTTTCTAACCTTTTGAAGTTATCAGGTTCAACTAATTTTCTTCTTGTGGTTACATCTGAAGTGGGTTCCAGAGTCAGGAACCAACAGTCCAGCAGGAACAAAGCAGACTGCACACCACAACTTTCTGTAAGAATGAAAGCACATGGAACTGGTAGCCCTTTGATGAATTGTTAAAATCTTGTTAAATCGGATGGTAGTTTTGTCCATCCAAACTTATTTTATTTCATTGTTCTGTTTCATAACTCTTCACTTAGAGGACCTGGGGAGAAATCCCCAGCCCTACAAGACAACATTTCTTAAAAAAGTGATCAATATATAAATTTGAGTAACCAAAAAAGGTGAATCAAATAATCTCAGGCAGATAACATGGCGAAGGAAACATGATAAAATTCCCATACTTGATTGAGTAAATGAGTTGGTCCTCAAGGGCACATTTCCAAGAAGTAGCTTAGGTGTGTGTTTGAGTAGCTGTGTGTGTGTGTGTGTGTGTGTGTGTGTGTGTGTGTAACTCACAACAGATGCAATAAGATTCTGTTTTAGTTTATATGGACACTGTGTAAGAAGTGTATAATACACCAAAGTTAGGAACTTTTGCTAAATTGAAAAGCAGAGTCAGTCCAATTTAATTTATGAATGTTAACAGTGCTGAATGTAAAACATAAAGAGAAAACTGTATTTTCTCTCTGCTTCATTGAATAACTCTGGAACAAATATAAAACTACTGAAACCAGTATTAGCAGGACGGCAGAACATTTTCAAAAGCAAGACTCGGGACCTTAAATTGCACCTATAATTAAAAAGTTGCTCTGATTATGCTTGTCCTCTGATTTGTCAAATGCAAAACTTTGCCGATGGACCAGAAAAGTGGTTGGAAGAAAAAGAAATTAAGCATCTTGTTACTCATTGTAAGCTTTTGGTTTTGTGTGGAACATTTGTTAAAATTGGTTGATGAAGTCATGAGGCATGGCACTTTTGAGGAGAAAACTAATGGTCATCATTTTTTTCTTTAAAAGGTTTTACTTATATTGATAAGGTTTCCTGAGCAGTTGTTGAAGTGTGGATATTAACGTTTCAAAATGACCATGTTCTTTTTTCCCACCAGTAGACAATGAAAAGAATCTGGAAAGCAAATCCCAGAGGTACAATTTCTTGAATAAAATCATTATATCCTAATTCTTCAGAACTTCCTTGCTTTGAACCTCCAGGCTAACAGGGAGTATCAGATCATGAATTTCAACTTAGTTTCCAGAGAATGTTCCATGATGAGTATATTTATAGACCAGTCTCTACAAATACCCTTAAACTTGAGTTATTCCATCCTGCAGAGCAGTTTTTATGAACATTTTGTCCTTTTTTTTTCTTGGGCATGGATCATGGTATCACTGACTACTTAAACTTTGTTCAGTGTTAGATTGAGGGATTCTGGCAGATGAATGCTGTCTTGACCACATTTTTAAATAAATACCAAACTAAGGTAATTTTACAGAGAAAAGACTCCATCCCTCTAGAATTAATATGCATGCAGCAGGTTGATCTACCTGATTGTTCTGGTGAGGGCTGCTATAGAATGATCTATCCTTCAGCCAGGCATATACAGTCTCAAGAACTCAAGAGAGGCACCCCAGACACCAGAAACGCAGCCACAAAATGTTAGTCTTGGGTGCAGAGATTTACCCATCAGAAGTCTTCCTGAATGTTCTAGGAGCATAAAGATTATAGAACATATGCATTGATTTTTTTTTAAATAATGATGGTAATGACTGGAAGAGCTAATTTGTGGGGGGCAGTTTACGAAGTCTAAGTGAAAGCATTACAGCATAGATTTCAGAGATCATTAGCTAGTACGTCTAAATTATTTGCCCTATGTGTGATCATCAGCAGATACCTTGACACTCATTTAGGTGGTGTGTGGATCAGAATGCAGACCAGGAACCTCCACTGAAAAGCTCTAAAGGAAGCAATCCCTGCAAGAGCTGGGAAGACTCCTTTCTGTTTTCAAGAGGAATTTCCCTCAACTCCTCACCCTCTTCAGAGTCCAGGAAAAAAGAATAATCAAATGTGATTTTTAAAATCCCGAGACTGCTTCTGCAGGAAATGACTATGTGGCAAGTAGCTTTGAATTGCTAAAGCAGCATTACAGAATTTTTAAAATCAGTATTATTATTTAATAATATGATGAGTAGCCCTGGAATTTCTTTCATCCATAGGGCTCAAAGAAGTGGAAAAACCACATATGAACATGATTATGGAGAACCTCTTCGAGAAAAAAATGTACCCCTCAGAAAACATCTTTCAAAGGTATCAGTCTTCTCAGGAAAGAATCACCTTCTTTCTCTTCCCCCCTCTGTCACACACACACACACACACACACACACACCACACGCACACACACACACACACGGAAATCCCTCCAAAACTGGACAGAGCCGATGAAAGGCAACGGCCACGGAGAAATTTCAGCGGTATTTAGCATGAACGACAGGGCTCATTTTGCATGCAGTGAAGTAGCGCAGCCCGGCTGAACGGATGGAAAATCCCACTCTCAAATCTTACATAAATATCTCTTTCCCACCTATAGTTTTCCCGTTGAAATGCTCCTATAATGAAGCCAGAGGTGACAGCCCAGGGAGGGTTTTTAACCACTGAGAAGACTGGCAGGAGAGTTACGAAGAGGACTGGTGCTTTCCAACGCCCCCAATCAACCCCACACCCCCTCTCTGTGTGGCGCTGGCGCCCGACTGGAGGATACTGCTCTCACGTACCTTCTCTGGCGTCCCCCCTCTTTCCCACTGTCAGCCCACAAACACAGCGAGGCCGGGTGCCAGGAAAACAGCGGCTGCTCGGATCGGCGGCTCCGCGCTGGAGGGATGGTCAGATCATGCCCCCTAAAGAGGAAACTCTTGCGGAATCTTCAGGAAACCGTGGCAAAGTTGAAAGGGCCTTTTCTCCCTCCCGCTTGTTAGGTTATAAGCTCTGTCCTTTAACTGGAGCTGAAGGGAGCAGCTGCCAGCCCAATTTTCCATTAAGGACTAATGCTGTGCGTTCGCAACAATAAACAATTAATGTTGTTTGATTTCTTACGTTTAGCAACCCAAGCAAACAGCTGCCATCTCCGCTGGCGGAGGCTAAGGGCTAGGACGTGCCGCGCGCAGGCTCCGTGCCCGCGGGAAGGGTCGAGGACTGCGAAACTTTGAGGTTTCTGCCAGTCCAGGTGGGGGAACACTTTGGTCTTGGGGAGGGGGAAAGCAGAGGAAATCAGAAATCGTGGATACCTGTTGGCATCAGCGTTGGCGCGGCGCGTTTTTCACTGTTTCCCAGGCTGGGCCGGCGCCGGAGAGGACGGGATTAGGTCCCCTGTAAACCCATGATGCGCTGGCAAAATCCGGGGACAGCGACAGCCCCTTTTGCTTTCTGCCCAGGCGGGGCGTGACCTGCCCCCCAAGGATCCTACGATGCGGAGCTGACTGAAGGCTCAGAAAGGGTCGCTTTCCGGACGCTCTGCAGGTTCCCAGGTAGGAGCCCCGCTCGGGGGCCTCCGCGAGAGAGCGCAGCGCTGGCTCAGGGACCACAGACTGAGGGTCCTGCGCGGGCGCGGGCGCGGGGCAGCGTCCGGCTAAGGACACATCCGCGAGGGGGCTCGGGAGCCCCGCAAGTTTGCAGCCACCACCGCGTCCCCCAGGCGGGAGTAGCCACTTGTGGGAAAGCTTTCTCGCTAGGGCCTTCGGCGGTGAGCCTGGGCCTCCAGCCCCGCCGCTGGGGTCGCCCTCCCTCGCTCCGGAGCTGAGGAGGTGCAAGGCACCAGCCAGAGGGCACCTCCCGCCCCTTCGCCTCTTCTAGCCCCCGGGGCTCTCGCCTCCTCCCGCCAGGCGGCGGGCGCTTCCCGTTCCCTACACGGACCCGCAGCGGAGGCGCGCGGCTGCGGCGGCGCCAGCCCGGTCCGCAGGCTGCGAAATCGCCGGCGACAGCAAGGATGGAGATGACCCCGGAACCTGGAGGGGCGCAGCCTGGAGCCTCGTGCTTCTCTGGATCTCTATCAGAGCAGTTTGCCAAAACCGTCAGGCAAAAGCCTGAGGCGTCCGCAACTGCCGTGGTTACCGGGAACCGAGAAGCAGGCAGCCGGTGCTAGTTCCACCAACCCGCATCCACCATCTGGGGGGAAGGAGGCGCGCCAGGTGTCCGAAGGGGCCTGGGAATTTGTACAGGAAACACTCCCTGCTCGGTCTTGGGGCACGAAAAAATATTGGGTAGGGTGCAGTACTTACTCTTGTGGGGGTCTGCGTGGGCGAATTTCAAGCCTCCCGGTTCACAAACGGCTGGAGGGGCTCCGGGTCGGCTCCCGCAGGCGCCAGGCACTGACCGGTCCCTGAGCGCTGGGCAGGCGCCTCCGGATTCCGCTCATGCCTCTTGGAGCTGCCGATCTGGGTGCGGAGACGGGGGGCGGGCGCGCTGGGCTCCGGGCGTCCGCAGCCCAAAGTGCAGCGGGTGAGTTGACGCTCCCGTCTATGCACAAGCCCGCGGCGACGGCGGCGGAGCTTCGAGGAGGAAGGGAGATTCCAAATAAATCCGCTAATTCTGGGCTGAGCGCTCCGGCGTGCGAGCCCGCCTGCCTGCCAAATGTAACTGTGAAGTGATGTGGAAAAGTGAATCGGGTGCCTCCCCTGACGGATCTCATTGGGCAGAGCGCAGAGGCAGGTCTACCACTTGGAAATTCATGTGAGCAGCCCCCCTCCCCGCCCCCCGCCCGCCTTCCCCGGGCTCCCGCGCGCCCGCTCCCCGCTCCCTTTCCTCTCTCCAAGTGGGCGCACAACTTTTCGCTCCTCGCTCTCGAGCACGCCCGGCGCGCGTCCGCCGTCGGAGCCGCGGCTGGGAGATGCGCCCTTGCAGGCTGTGCGCGCGGCGCGAGGAGGGCCAGCCGCCGGCGGAGCACGCTGTCAGACTGGAAGCGGACGCGGAAGAGGCACCCGCGGGCTGGCGCTCTCCGTATCTCACCTGAACACTGGGGCCAGCGTGACGTGGAAAAGCGTCTTCGTGAGCCGCAGCTGTTTGCCTTGAGGGGAAGAGGCCGAGACAGGGTCAAGGGAGGCGTGTGGGCTGTTCACGGGCTATGTTGCCCGGGCCTCCTGAGTGTAGCATAGGATGTTTGTAAGGCTACTCCCTGCTACATAGACCCGACTGGTTTACAGGTTGCGTTTTCCTGGTCAGGCACCTGAGCGCCTTACCCGATGCCCCAGGGCTTCTAACTCGTTTGAGAAGATGGGATGAGGGACTTTCAGGAGAGGCGCGACACAAGTGCATGTAAACTAGAGCGGAACTTGCCGGGCAGTAGGGGAAGAGGTGGCCGAGGCCTCCCACTGTGCGCTGACCTGACCTCTGGGGAACCACCCTGGACCTGCTCCACCTAGGTCCCCTGCCCACGGCCCCTTCCAGTGCTCTGATGGGCTCCTCTCAAAGCCTGAGAAATGCTCACGCAGATGTGCAGCCCCTGCAGGAAGGAGAAGGAAGGAGGTTGCGTTGTCTTTCTTTTATCAGCGCTGAGGCTAAAGCGAAGAAATACTCAGCCGCTTTGATCCTATTTTAACGAAATTGATGAAATATAAGATAAATGGCTATTCACCTTAGAAAAGAAACTCTCTTTCACTGGAGACCCAGATTTAGTTCCTTCCCGGCACACTTTATGTGAGTTCTGAGAATTAATTTTTACCATCTGGGGACGGAGCAAAGCAGAAGGGGAAAGGGTGCGGAGGACCAGACACATGGTCGGTGGTGCTTGTACTGTCTGACTCGAATTAATGAGACACAGTGAACAGAATGGGAAAGCAGGCACAATATGCTTATAATATTTATGCAAATTTGGCTGTTTTGTACTGCATGTAACATCCCCTTGTAAAATATTGAAAAGAATATTGACTGCAGGTCTAATATGTGTTTCACATCTAGCCATCATGGGCAACGAATTTTGTGAATTATTTCAGAGAGGGAGAAATGAAGAGAACCAGGAGGTATCTCCCCCACCGGAAGTCACTAAGTAATTGTTTGTTCTCTTCTCAGATTGTGTCTGCTTGCAGGGTATTTTGGAAGTGGCTAATTCTGTCTTGGACTAAAAAGAACAGCCGTCAAGCCCCAATCAAATTATAACTACTGTTGGACCAGACAGTCCCAAGAGGAGAAAGAAATAGATCACCTCTTAGACTGTGCTTAATTTCTGGACCATCATTTTCACTTTGAGCAAGTCGCCTGAACCTTTCCTGGGCATACTTTCTAACATTCATGGGAGCTAAAGGAAAGGTCATGTGTTACAGAAGGCTGGGGATTGACACAAGTAAACTCATCCCAAAAGAAAGGAAGCATGTTAAACAATATTCTTGAATCTCATTTTCTTTAGAAAAATGAAAAGAAAGAAATCTATGCTGACAAACTGGACAAAGTCTCCTCACTTGGGTACCTTCAGTTAGGATATTTGCTTTGTCCTGCCCTCTCCAATTTCATTTTTCTCAAAGACATTGTCTTCATTTTACTTTGGGCTCTCTAGAATTTACAGTAACCTCTCTCCATCTGCTAATCTCTACTTAAAGCATTGCAGGAGGAATTTCCTGGCAAATTCTTAAAAGAGGCCTGGGTGATTAAGAAGTGTAAAAGAGGATTAGGGTAATGTTAAAAAGTCCTATAAGGACATTTCTAAAATAATCAGGGATACTATAAGACAAACCCTTGTCTCTTTAACAATTCCACCCCCTCATAATAGGATGCAGCCCTATGTCACAATGATGAAAGTTTTCGCCATCCTTGCCCTTCAAGAGGAAGAGGGTGATGCTACACAGGCTTGAAGAAGTGGCTAGCAAAATTGCAGGTGTCTTGGAGAATCGCAGGGGAGGAAGGCTGAGGGGTTATTTAATAGGACAGAAGTATAGTCAGGAGGAGATCAGGTTAGATGGAGAACTGCATTCAGAATAACCTTGGCATGAACGCTAAAGTGGGCTGAGGCAGGATACGTCTAGGCTAGGTTTCAGTGACAGGCAGACAGTTTTGCAGGTATGTCTACTGTAGTTGAGAGTGAATGAGATGGAGAGAGACTTCATGTAGTAAAGATGGAGAGAGGCTTTATGTAGTAAAAGATGGTTTGTTTTCTTTTCCTTGTCTAGAACTGTTGTCATAATAGTGACTAAGAGGAACAGCAAGCCAATTGGCCAGTTAGTTGGAGGTTAGCTGTAGCATGATGAGCCAGCTGGCATTGCAAACAAGAGTCAGAGAGACCCTACATTCTCTAGCTGAAGCACTAAATGGCAAGAGTGGAGTACGTAAATAATGTTTGCTACTTTAAAAGAAAGCATATTCCGGTCTCATCATTTAGTTTTCTTTCATTGAAAACCTGAAACTAATACAAGATAAAATATTTTAACTATGTTATGATTACTTAGAATTTGCAGCCTGATTGATTGGATTGCTTTTAAATTTAGATCCACTAGTGAATTTCAGGGGATATCATTCTAAATATACTGGATAAGATCCAGAAGTGTGAATTCTATGAAATAAAGGTTTTTATAATGTGATACCTGTCAGGGGAATGATGATTTAAAATGAAAAATTTAAGAATTTGAAGTATGTGTAAAGTGAAAACATAAATGCAACACTAAAAGGTATTTAAGGTTGTTCTACTGATGCAGTCTTTTAACACATGTCATTAAATGAAGAAATCTGAAACTATGTCCTTTATTGGAAGGTGGAAGGTAAGCAATGTATAACAACTGTGATATTATTCATAAAACATTTGCACTTGTATTTTGAATTCCAATATTGGAGCATAAGTCACACCAATGATAAAATTATAAAAGTAGTTTTAAGCCATATGCAAAGATTTAAACAAATCTAGGGTAACTTTTCCTTAAAGCTTGCAAGTTTGTTTTAAACCAAGTTTTTACTAAAGTCACTAAAAGATGGGATGGTGCTGACAGAAAGTGAAAGAGTGATTCTAAAGGATTTCTTTCATAAGCCGGTGGTTTTCAACCTGTGATCCCTGGACTGGTCTCTGCCTCAGCCTCTTCTGAAGACTTGTTAGAAATGCAAATTTTGGATCCTGGATCTTGTGGCATTCACAAATCTGGGTTTTAACAGATCCTCCAGGGGATTCTGTTGCTTGCTAAAGTTTGAGAACCCTTGCCAGGAGCAATTTTCCTCTCCTGTGATACATGGAAAAATGAGAAAGAATAAAGTACTGCATTATATTCATTCTTTTTGGGGTCCTGGAATATTTTTAAGACACAATATTGCCTTAAGTAAGCACAAAGAAAGAAGTGTGAATACACTAAATTTTTCCTGTGCTTAGCTGACCATTGTTTATGATGGAATGAAAAAAATCCT
The DNA here is from genome assembly GCA_004027595.1 of Dinomys branickii. NCBI lineage: Eukaryota > Metazoa > Chordata > Mammalia > Rodentia > Dinomyidae > Dinomys > Dinomys branickii. Next base: position 124,416 of record PVLD010002511.1, read on the forward strand.
AGCCTTTCAGTGGTTGTGCACTGTTGGAGTGAAATCATCTTCCAGCTTGCCGTTCAGGGTTGTGATACTCTCCCATTCATGGATGCTGGTGCTAGCTATTCCTGACATTAGGCCTGTGTCCCTGAATATTGACTGTAATTACTAATCTTCAGCTTGCCATTATATTTTCTATAAGTGAACATGTAACACTTTCTGAAAACCACATCTGTGCTGTGCACATTTTGGAGAAGGTCTTCTAAATGGACTTATCTCCCATCTTCCCAGGTGCCAGGAAAGAGATAAGCTCGAATTTACCTTCTGACAGAAAATGGGGGTTGGAGGGAAGCCTTAAAGGGCCTGGTACAAAGCTGTCCAATGAGCCAGCCCAGGTTTCATGGATTGCTTACTAAGGGTTTTAGATTTTTGTTTGTTTATCCTGAAAGAGAATTGTAACTGGATTGGGATTCTGGACTTTTCTTGTTTAACTTTGTAGACAAGTGGAGGAAGAATTTAAAAATATTTTGTATGTGTTCTGAAAGAAAGAGATGAAAGAAGGAAATATAAAAAGAAATGAGACCAAGAGACCTTACATTAATATTAGTTGATAACATTGCATGTAATATTAACATACAACTAAATTTAATTGTAGTTTTTGTTTAGAAAGGTACCGTTATTTAAACTTTACATGCACACATTCACACATCATTACAGATACACAGGTCAATAAGAATGTATAGGGGACAACACTCTAATTATATATAAGATGGAGTTTATAGTTCAGATTAATTGTTGTCAAGTGCTTCTTACAGAGAAAACCACATCTACATGCATTTGACAAATGCTCCCAGAAAATTGAAATGAAATGACATTACAGAGACTGTGAACGGGGTTTTATTATTAGTCAAAGCTGCATAATGCTGTCTAAGGTCTTTTTTGTCCGTTTATTACAGATGCTACCGTGTGGAAAAGAGGCTACTGCTTTTAGGTTGCTGTCTCCCGCCTGCACGGACGCCGGGTCCTATTAGATGGATATCAAGGCTTTTTCTTCTACCTCAAGTGCCCTCTAGCGTGCAATATCTGTGCAGGTTGCTATGCAGAAGGAGATGAAAAGAAAGAAAAGGAACTATTCCACTAATTGCTCTCCTAATTCCTGAATTGCTCTGCTCTTCTTTTCTCCCTCCTCAAAGGGGTCATTTCTTCATAAGTATTTGGCAAAACGAAGAAAGGTGCTGTTGTTTCTGCATGAAAAACAAATCACTCATTTACTAAACTGGGAAACACATGCTAATCCTTTCTCAGGGGTTTCTTTTGAACATTCATCATAATTTTTCCAGAAGTTTCATACGTCCTCATAATCAGGCAAATAAAAGGAGGTAAGTTGCTCCCTGGGAAGAAATTCTGTGTTGTTCCCAATACCACTGCAGACCAACTATAAGGCTTTTGATGCAAACTGATTAGCCTCTCCATGGGTTTTAAGTTTGTGTCTCCATAAAAATGTATAATACTTTGTTGCCTCACGGGTGTGGTATGAGGCCTAATAGAGGCTTATAAAACAATTTCAGTTCCTCAGATACAGTTTGATGTACAGTTGAACTTGCCTTTCATCTCCTATCTGCTAGCAGGATTTCAAATTCTCTTTCGTAGTCCATGGGGAAATTGTGATGAGGAAATGTATTTTCATAAACATGCCATTAAAACAGTTGTATTGTAAATAGTGGATCTGCCTAAGAGACTCAGAATGGTAGGACATGGGAAAATATTTTGAGAAGAAAAACGTAGTTGTTTTTCCAAGCATGTCTGTGTATGAATAAATATAACTAGATGGTAAGACAGAATTCCTGCAAGGCATGTATCTGGTTATGTCTCCCTAAACCTTGTAACAAAGTCATGATAACAGGAGGAAATTTTACTCACCTGGACATGACCCATGAAGTCTTAAGTCTGTGAAAGACAAAGGCATATCTATAAACCCACTCATGAATTTGCAACCATTGCAGTGTCAAGATTAACTGGACACCTGTTAAACAACTTGAGTATTTTTTTCTAGTATCACGATCATTGTTTATAGTGATGTCTTATCAATACTCTCATAGCTGGAATAGTTTCAGTAAAGAGTGAGCCAAAGCTGAGTATATTGGGCCAAACTTGTAACCCCAGTTCTCTGGGAAGCTGAAACTGGAGGCTCTAAATTTCAAGCCCAGTCTGGGCTACTTCATGATTTGTTAGGACCCTGTCTCAATATACAAATAAAAGAAAAGAAAAACTTAGGGGATGTAATTCAGCGCAAAGGTCATGGATTCAATCTTAAATACCTTCAAACAAAAGAACTGGGCAACCTGACATAATATCCTTCTTAGTTTCTTTACAAGAGGCATTTTTTCTTTTTAAAGCACTATATAGTACATACACCACATATGGTAGATATTTTTGCCATCCTTTAAAATATGACAGTGAAGTTCAGTGATTTGCTCACAGTTGTAAAGTTAAGTAGTTAAAGAGTGGAATTTAAATCAAAGTTTTCCAACATCAAATATTAGCTAATATTACTTCTTAATATTAAAACACTAATGAAAGGGTCAGGGATATAGCTGAGTGGCACAGTGCCTGCCTGGCAAGCAAGAGGTCCTGAGTTTGATTCCTGATTCCAAATTAAAAAAAAAAAAAAAGAAACAAGTACTTCTTGTGTATCACGTTAGGGAGAAAACCCCTGAGCCACATGCATAGGAGATTTACTCTCAACCTTCAAGGTATCAACTCAGTCCCTTCAAACCTAATTTTAGTCAATGTAATGCATCACTGTAGAAAGGATTCATAAATTGCAATGTAAGAGGAACTTAACATTATGTGTTCACAAGTAGAAACACAATCCTTAATGGCATGTGGTTTTGTAAATATAAAACCCGGAATCCACTGGTTATGGGGGCCCTGGCCAAAATCCCCAACTGCCTGTTTGAGAGGCATGGTGAAGGATGAAATAAAACACAGATAATTTAGCAATGCATGAAAAGGGGGATGAGGTGTGAAATCAATGTCTTAGGACCAAGACCATCCAGTGCCCACTAATTTCATTAACCAGTGCATGAGGAGCACTAGTGAGTATTTCAGGAAGCAGTAAAGGCAGTGTCCTCAGCAGATCTTACCTTCACCTGTGAGCCCTTTATGACCCCCACTAGCCATAGGACTTCAGCTGTGACCAAGAGAAAGCGGAGACTTTCCATGTTCCAGCTCAGCTTACAGGGTAGGATAAGGACAGCCTGGGACATCCTCTAGGCTCAATTTATAATTTGCAATCCCCAACAATTGGCTAACCAATTTCAGCAAGCTCTCCAAAGAGAATTTGCAGTCCTAAAAGAAAAAAGTCTCACAGGGTCATCCTGATTCAGCGTAATAAAAACCTCTTAGGAGACCGCTGATATATAAAGTGACCAAATGGTGTCCTAAATCTTGATTAACTGCTCAGTACTGGAGTCTGAGTTCTCACACTTTTGTTGTCGCTGTTTAGCTTCATGTTATGCTTTACATATTTCCGCACACACTAATGCTCCATATGATCCTTGCAGTAATCTTGTGGGGGAAAGGATTAGCATTCCACCATTTTACGGAGTTTACACGATCTAGAAGCCAAAAGGAACCTTACGAATTATCCAGTTCAACTTCTTCATTTTATAGGAAAAGAATTGGACAAATCTTTTAACTTCTTTGCCCTGGGTTACATAAGTATCTTTAAAAAAGAAGAAGAAGAAGACAAAATTTCAGGGCATTGGTCTTTAAAAGAATTTAATATATCACTCATCTTGCAAATATATCTCAGGAAGAAACCATTAAGCTAACAATCTGAAGTCTTCAGGCTATTAAGCTAGAAGTTTGGAGAAAACTATACAAAACAAGCATTCAGTAAAAGTCCAAATGAACCCAGTCTAGAAAAGTTCTATTTCCTGGTAAGATTAAATTTACTCCTTTCACCTAGGTATCTTTTCATTTCAATAATGTGTCATTTTTTGGTTCAATTATTTCGGTAGCCTGGAATCTGGCTCACAAATACAATCCCAACACTTCTACAAAGCAGATTCTTGGAGTGAAGATTACTAGGTAATCAGAGCAAGACCACAGTGTAAGAAAGACAACTGTGCTACTGTATGTTGTGATATATACCCTGAAAGCTTTTCTGGTACCTTGTGGTAGAAAATGTAAACTAATAAATAACAAACGGAGATACTGTCTCCAGGATTCTACAAAACTAGAGAAAAACAAGCATATGTCACTTGCCCAAATCATAAAGCCTAATGAATGTTTTCTCATTCTTTTTTGCATAATGGAATTCTGGCTTTCATATCCCAAATTACATCATCATTCCTGAGCAGGAATAAACCTTATTTCTCACTGGGTTGTTTTTCTGCTTTTTAAGTTACATAAGGCATTTAATCACTCTTTCTTAATAGAAAGTTATAAGAAATGGTGCTAGGACTTGTGTTCAGCACCCATACTGTTGAGATTTAAGTCTTGCCAAGAACTATGAGGATGGATTTACATATGTTGTCTCATTTATGATGTATAATAAGTCCTAATTTTTCAGAGAAAGAAACTTTGAAGGAAAGCGTGGCTTACTTCTCCAAATTCTAATTAGGTCATACTTAGTATCCTAATTACAACACTGTCTGTCTTGTACACACCAAACAAAAGCTTCCCAAGTATTTTGAAAGTGGTAACTTCCTTAATGGGGATGAGAGTAGTGGAACTTTCTAGTAAAGGTAAGACATTTGAGATCACTTACACCTGATTTCAATTCCTAGCAGAACACGACTGGCTCTATAAATTGGACTACCTGGTTAGTTGGCATTGTAAGGTTTCTTAGTCTAACTTGCCTATGTGTATATGGATAATGAGCTGACAGAATGATGTATTAAAGGAAATGTGTTTGTTTGGGACATACATGTTCATTTCCTTTCAGCAGAGCCCACTGACACCTACCTGAAAAGAGGAAGCCAGAGAACAGATCTTCCTGGGATCCCTACGGCTTGGCTACCCCTCTTAATTGTCTGATTTTGTCTTGCAGCATAAGGCTTCATACACCAGCCCATCCTTTTGTGCTTGTCTGCCATCATCATTAGATTGACTCTGAGCTCCTAGAAAGTAATGAATCTATTATCCACACCTGTGTATCTAAAACTAAGCCAAAAGCCTTGTAGCCAGTGTTCAGAAGGTGTACTCTTCAAGATAATGAACAAGTGAATATGACTGCAAAGATAACTATGGTATTGTTGTTAACAGCTAGAAATAGACCCTGTTTTAGAGTTAGAAAAATCAGATGGCCCAGCAGATTGGTGTGTGGAGCTCAAAAAGATAACAGATTTCACTGGAAAAGGAAGAGGGAGAAAATAGGGCAGCAAAACAAAGTGAAAAGAAACAAAACCAGGAAACTCAGTCTCTTAGACCAGAAATAACACAGTGAAGACACCACATTAAAAACTGAACAATTCAAAGAAGTCAGAGCTACCTCTAACTGCCACAATGAAGACTGAATATAGGGAAAACCTTCAGATCCCAAAGGGTGATTTACATTATACTAACAATAATACTAGCAGTATTAATAATTATAATGATACCAGGTATTAATGACTGTCCATCTACTCCTGTGCACCTGAATATTTAAAAAAAGCAATTTCCTATTCAGGAGGCAGGGGAGCCCACAGGCAGAGGAGGCTCCCAAAGTACTATCCTTCTTCAGAGCTAGGAGTTTACTTTTTAAAAAAGGAGAGAAATACTTTTGTACATTTATCTTTGAGTCCCCAGTAGCACAGAAGTGATGCTCAAAACATTTTTATAAATTTATTATCTCATGTTTATCCCACAGCAGGCTTGAGGATATATAGACCTTGTTCTGTACCTCCATTTTTTTTTATGAGGAAACTAGAGACATCTAGTGAGGACTGAAAATGCTAAACAGACCTTAATATTTTAACACTAGGGCTTTTTCCGCAGTACTATGCTACAACCTACCAAGATCACCAAGGTCACATTGCTTATTAATTACTCCTTTTCTGGGAGGAATTCTAAGAAAGCACATTCCTTTGCTATTCATATAGAGGAGCAGTGAAGTCACATGGTGGAGTTCCCACTTCTCAAGCTTTGCGAGAATCGCGGGCAAGGCTGAGCACTTTCGAGTCAGTTTTGAGCACCTAAAGCACTCTTTCAAAATTTAAAATGCTGAGGAACAGGAAAGACATTTTGCATCTGGATGTAAAAATCCAGGGCTACCTGAAGGGAGATAGAATCCATGCATTCCTGATTAACTTCTACTTAAATCAATGAAGTGTTTTGCAGGTGATATTTGATATTCAAGAAGCCTTTTTAAGAGAGCCTGATGGGACTTTAAAGCTGTTCATGTCTTAAGAAGAGAAACTTATTTTTCCCCATGATCTTATAGCCAAATGATACACCTTCAAGATCTTGTTTCTCACCAGAATCTTATTGCTTTCAAAATTTTTCCAATTATCCTTACTCAGAGGCAGTCAGCCTATAAAGTATTATGTTGTTAATAGTTTCTATCTGTCTATCTATATATCTATCTCCATTGCCTATTTATTTTTCCAGTAGAGTTCTCACTACAAAAACCATGTATTTATGGGCTTTATCAGAATGTCGTGCGTGACTTCCTCAGAATAACAGGAGACTCCTGGATTCTCTCACAGTTGGGAGATAAATCACACAGGCTAAGTTCTGTGCAGGAGAGGATTGGAAAGGGCAAAGATAAAGGTGGGGTGCATGGACAGTGCATGTCTGTAGAGCAGATGGGATGTTAGAGTGCCCTGAGAGTTAATGATAAGCAGAATTCATCAAGCAATCACTGTGTGCTGATGCTTTTCAGGCTCTTCTTCCATTTTAACCCGCACAACCTTTCGGAGCTGCTATTGTGATTACCTCCATTTTCTAGATGAAGAAAGTGGGACACAAGAAATATTGACATCCCCCAATTCACATCTGGTAGGGGATGAGTATAAGGTTAACATGCATGATTTGGGCCCAGCTCAAACTGGTCAGGAGACCCTAGCATTTGTCATGCTGCAAGAAAGCCCTCCCCGGTGGTGATTTCTGGTGGGACATGGGTCACAAATATGGAAAACAGGTAAGTAAGAATATTAGTCACTTTCCAGTTCTCTTTCAACCTTCTGATTTTGTCAAGGGAGAACATTTCAGTTTCCTGCAGGGGCTGATCCCTCTAACAAGCAGAATGCTGGCCTCAGGCTGAGAGCCTTAAGCAGACTCAGAGTGCCTTGTTAGAATGTAAGAACGCTGTTTTGCATTCATTCAATTTATTTCCAAGTTTACCTTGCATTTATGGCAAGTAAAAATAGCATCCTTATTTTTAGGTATGGATATAAGTTTCTCTTTTAAAACAACTGTTTATTTTATGTTTTTAGAGAAGTGAGTTGATTAAAATATTACATGATGCAGATGGTGTACAGACAAAAAGAAAAGCAACATAACTATATAAATGACTACAGCTTGAGGAGAGAAAAACTATATTAAATCAACATCCTTTCAAAGTATCATTACCAAGTAAATTGTCCTCTTAAACTTGGAGGTTTGCACAATTAAAGTAGTATTCTTGAATTTGAGGTTTTCACTCAATTTTAATGTTCCAGATAGCTCTACTTTGCTTTCCTATAAAATCAACTCTAAATATCATAAATGTCATGTCTGGGAGTTGTAAAGAATTGGAACAGTATAACTGAGCCCAGTGGACAATGAAGAAATGCTTTTAGTTGTTAGGTACAACCATGAAGTATCATATGTTTATATTGTTGTATCTCTCCCTGCCTCCTCCTACTAATATTTCAAGATAATAATCATCTTCTGTTTACAACCTGGACATTTGTTGATGAAAATCCCACTATCTTCTCACTTATTCAGACAAGACTGAACTAAATAAATCAAATAAATCTTTCTATTGTACAAGTTTGGAGCAGAGTATGTGAAAACAAACTAAAACCTACTTGTGTTTTTGTGCCTACTTTATTTGGTTTATCACCCAATTTCATTTGGGGAGACACTGTGGTCCTCTTCAATGAAAGTTTATTTTCATTTCTTTCCTGGCCATGGCAAAGGAATGTCAACATATTGCTCATAAAGTGTTAAAGTCTTTATGAACTGATGAAAGATATCAAAGCAATGCTCTAAGGATTAGGAGGTGATATTGTGGCAAAATATCCACTTCCTCTAAATATTACCTTCAGTGGCTGTACAGCAAATATTGTTGAAGAAAGAGAATATAAATCACTGAAATCCATAAGGACTTAATACTGAAGTACCATTTATGTTTCCCTTTTGTCTGAATTACTAACACTCTATCAAATAAGGGAAAACATTTTACAAAGAAAAGAGAGAGAGGACAGACTGAGAGAGCAACACTTAACACTGTACGTTGTTCTTGTTCCCATTTTGTTGTTTTCTTTTGTTGGAGATGGTGTTTCTCAGGTCGGCTTTTAATTCCTAGACTCAAGTGGTCTTGCAACTTCAGCTTCCTCAGTGGCTGGGACTACAGGTGTGTGCTATGATGCCTGCCCAGCCTGTCCGGTCCTGTTTTGCATTCTTGGTCTGGCACGAGGTGTCCCGGGCCTGGGAGTATTGAGCAGTTATGGAAGGATGTCCAAAATTAAAAAGCACATATTTCTTCTCAATTATAGGCACCAAGTACCCAGTACAGGGAAAACATTATGGGAATGTAACAGTTGTAGACAGAAAATCTGATACATTCCGAACCTTAACGTTTATTAGTTACAGGACCTCTACAAATTACAACAGCTGCCGTTCCCTCATTGTCGTCGTTGTTGTTGTAGTTTAACAAATGAGTTTGGGTAGTCAATACTTAAAAAAAATTAACAAGGCCCTTCCCCTTCTCTTTTTTCCCTACCCTGTGAATTGTTCCCGCTGATTGAGTCAAGATGGGAATGCTAATTTATTATAGCAGTCTTTGTTCAGTGTCACTCTGACATCTACACAGAGCTTTCATCCTTCTCTTCCTTTTCCACAACCAGCACCTCCACGGCACTGTCCCTTGGTCAAAGACTTTCACCTCCTTGAAACACGAGTTCTTCATCAGAAATTTTGGAAAAATAACTTCTATAGTACTTCTCACCTGTTTGCAGTAAACTTCTTATATGAAATGTATGGAACTCGGCTATCTCCTATCACCTATCTATCTATCACCTATCTGCAGTGTTACGGTCATTTCTGTTAGTGTTTGAGATCAGAGACAAGAAACAAGAACTCTGATATTTTTCTGAAATTTTGTGTCAAGCACTTATCTGTCAGTTTCCATATTTCCTTCATTCCCAGACATCCTTGTCTGGTTTGCAGTTAGTTTTGAAAGTTTTAGCCTGAGTGTTTCTTATTAAGAGTTAAGGTATTATGTAAGTGCTTAACAGTAACAGTATGTAGTTTGATTAATCATGAGGAGGCAGTGTCTTCTTACTGCACAAATAAGTGCATATTTAAATGCATCTACAGCACTGCCATTTCAACAAGCATGTATTGAGTCTCGCGTTACTCCACACTATGTACCAGGTGCAGCTAATTCAGAGAAAGATGAGACAAGATGCTCTCAAAGGCTCAGTCAAGTGGCAGAGACAGACAATGTAAACACAGGATCTCAGCACCACAGCAGCTCTCAAGTGCAGCAGCAGAATGAATGAATGAGACAGTGAAGCCTTAGGCATCAGAGGAGACCCTCAGAATGTCACTGTGCGTCTCTGAATGCTTCATAACCCTGGACGTGGGGAGTCTCTTCTCTGACAAGCAGGCAGATGTGGCTGGAGTGAAGGACAGCTGAAGGAGTGCAGGAAGAGTGAGGGACCAAGTGGCAAGAAATTAAATATGCCAGCTCCTGGGAGCCTTATCTGCCCACTAAGAAGCTTAACAGTCATCTCCTAAGCCTCTCTCATGTAGAAAAATATATAGTAGGAATACATACATCAGCTTTATAACAGCTATTTAAAAGTATAGCCTTAGATGTTGGGTTAAGTATAGATTGGATAATGATGCCAGGATACCAGAAAAAGAAAAGAAAAGAAAACAAAAAAAATTATAATATCAACAAAACAACAACAAACATAAAACACTATTCTACGTACTTTAACTCATTTACATTCATGAAATTCCCATTATACAGGTGCTTTTTATGGCCCTTATTTTACAGATCAGAAGTGTCAGGTACAGAGCACTTAGGTAACTTGCCCCAATCATGCTGCTAAGATGGTTTCGGAAATGCTGCCTTCCATGATTATGTTGTATTGCAATAGCCAGGCAGGAAGAATTGGAGAGCCTGAACCAAGCTAAAGCATTATGATAAGATGATTTTCATTTGGCTTTTCTGCCTGTTATCTCTGTGCCTATTGTATCATTAGATTCAGGAAAGACACTCTGAATTCTATGAATTATTATTTTCTTTACTATGTTTTAACAGAGCCTATTTTAGTGCTCAGAAAATTGCTCACATTTGTTTACTAGATACACCATGGTGATAGGATCAGAATGGTCAGTAAAGTCTAAGTACAATTCCAAGCGTACAATTCTGTTGTAACATTTGACCAAACATATTGTCATGGAGGCATGCAATAGTATCTATTGCTTTTTCTATTGTTCTTGCATTTGCTTATAATTTTTGCTGAGAATTTCTTGCAGTTTCTGCCTAAGAACATCACACGCAACCTCCGAGGTCCAGTGTGCTGATGATGCAGCTGCTAAAAAAGATTTTTACTATCTCAGCCTATCGTAGCATCTCCACTAAGGCTATTGTAGTTAGAAAATGTTGCTAAATCTAGATATCAGATGTTTGTCTTGTCATTCAGACTAAAAGCTCTATAAAAGTGGTGAACATATATGATTTTAACTGAGTATAGGCTACACACAATGCAATATGTAGTAGGGAAAATAAAATACCTTGATTACTAGTATCATTTGATAGTGACTAAGTGTATAGGTAGAATCAGTGTGGGCTTAAGCAGAACCATGTTTGTTCTGCTAGATGTTTATACCTAATATGGTGAGTACCAAATATATGAGTGTATAATTTTACTATAGCATGTATTTTCCTCAGGCTAACATCCACAGCCTTTTATATTTGCCCCCAAATTCCTATGGCTAACCAGTCTCACGCCTTCAACACAAAACTGTTTCTTTATATGTTTCAAATTTGGTATTTTGCTCAGATCATTCTCTGGGTCCTTTGAATACGGCAGCTGACATAGTACCAAGGCAGACACATCTCAGAGCTCATGACTGAACCTGGACCCATTTTCAGATTCACCACAGGGCAGCACTTAAGACCGCCACATGCCCTAATTCAACATGAGACTGTTAGATTGAGTCCCTTCACCAGCCAAGTTTACATGGCTCCCCTCAGCTTGAAACAGCCTACTTCATCAGTCAGTCTCCAGGAATACAATGAGCTGCATGAAGTCCTCCATGACACTGTCTTGGTTTCCTCAACTCTAGAGGAATTCCTTTCTCTGGCCTAATACAACACAGGTCTGTAACACTTAGAGATTTTTATCATGTGATACTCAGTCTGTCTCTCTAGATCTTGCAGTTACCATTACTTTTGTGCCTAATATTACTTGTATCCTTCCCACTGATAGAAACACTCCTCGCATTTTTTATGGCACTGGTTCATGCCTACTACTTAGAAGAAACTCAAAGCTGTGATGGATGAGATAGCTGACTGGTTAGTGGAAAAGAAAACATTCCTGAAGAGAGACTGATAGAGTTTAGTATATGTCTTGGTTACTTTTCTCTCGTTGCTGAGACAAAATACCCAACACCCAAAATGAAGGAAGGAAAGGTTTATTTAGCTTACAGTTTGTGGAGGTTTCAGTCCATACTTGGCTGGTTCTGAGGCAGAGTGGCACATGGCAGAGGGCAAACTATTCAGGACAGCAGAGCACAGCAAAAACAACCAGCAAAAGGGAGGAATTGCAGCAAAGCAACCTCTTTCCTTCCCCTACATTGTAAACAGCTTAATCCCACCCAGCGGGGGTGTAGCACCCACACAAGGTTCATGCCTTCCTCTTCCACAGGCTCAGAATGTACACAAAATAAGCACCCTGGCTTCCTGCTGACTCACTCAGCCAAACCTGTAGACTCACTAAGTCGACACAATGTGTCAATCGTAACAGTAAAATCCAAGAAAATGTATTTTGAAGGGAGACCAGGTTGGCAGCGCCATTATGTGAGTTACTTTGTTCTAAGACATCTAAACTCCACTTTTAGGGCTGGGGATATAGCTCAGTGGAATAAGCGCTTGCCTAGCAAGTGCAGGGTCCTGAGTTCGATCCCCAGTACCGCCAAAAAATAAAAAAAAATAAAAAATAAAGATAAAATTAAACTCCACTTTTAGTTTTCTTTGACTTTCAATCTGCATGAACACCTTGTCCTGTGGACAGACAGACAGCTATGGGGTAGATTAAATAATCAGTCAAGTGAGAAAAGCATCTCCCAATACGTCTTCAGAAACACTTCTATTTCAAGCATGATTATTAAAAGTCACAAGGAAGGCAGTGAGAACAGTTGAAACATTGACTTACTGATCAAAGGAGACAGTAATACACACCCCTTAAGGGAAACATTCAGATTTTAACGTGCACACAAGCAAATCCCTTTGCTCCCTCTTTTCCTTCTGTATTGTCACACACAAAAAAATCCCATCTTTGATGCTTTCCTTTTGGCTTCCACTTCTTCTTCTGTAAATAGTTTTATTTGCTTTCTGGTTTACTTTCTTTTTTTTTGTCTTTCATTTTACCTCCCCTATTTTGAAAAGACTATTTTCATTTGCATTCTGTGTCTTTGTTGCACCAATCTTTGGGTTCCTTTCTCCTTGAACTCATTCATTATTTTCAGGGAACTATTTCCTCTCAGATAGATGACATGGCTATGAACACTGTACATACTTTACAATTTGTTGAAGACTAAATTTTATCACATAAACTTCCAGTGGTAGATGGGCTTTAATCGCTGTTTTTAAGCATGATATATTTATTTCTCAAATCTAACTTGCTGCAGCTGTAGAATAACATTTGTACAGTGTAACTGTCACAGAGGAAGACTGTTAAATGGTACCTATGATCACTTTGTTCAGTATTGCATATGGAAATTGAGCCACTGACACTGCGATGTCTGTATCAACTCAATGCAAATTGAATCTCTCATTGTAATCTCCGGAGTTTTTATCTCATTTCATGATTGTCTGTCCATTTTCGGAGATGCTTGCTTTTTTCATCTAGGACAACTGTCTTCTGCAATATACAAACGTTCACTTCTACGTGGCAGGTAGTGAGGGCGCTGCGTTTGTAAGCACTGCTAATTAAGATGCGTGATGCTGGAAATGTAAAAGAGACACTGAGCTATAAACAAGTCACCTGACGGTAGCTGACAGCCATTGACTGAACATCCATATTTTTTTTCCTCTGAGGACAGAAAAGATCTTTTGTTAAAAGATGTGCACGTACAGCAAGCTCATCCAACCTAATTCTTTCTAATGGAAAATCTGCCTCCAACTTAGGATTCAATGCCAGTTGAATCTAGAAGACTTATTTTTGTTCATACTTCCTCTGATCTGCCTACCTTATGTGCCATTTTGAAATCATTTTTCAATAGAAAAAATAAGATCTTTTAAAATATTATTAAACATTATGTGTGTGTAATCATGCCACTTCAGAGCTGAAGGTGCACATAAAGATAACGTAGGTCACTGATGTGTTTTCTAGATGTACGATCTGAGATCTGATCCGCATTGTTTAAGCAACTTGCTTAGGATCACACGCGGGGTCCGGAAACTTCGGTTCTAGCTGAGCTTCGGTGCAGTGGTCATGTCTATTATGCCCTTTATGCAGTGGAGGATCATCGTAGCTCAAGGCCAGAACTAAAATCCACGGCTCCTATTCCAAGTTCAGAGAACTTTCCTGTGATTCATGTCCTAAAATCACAGTTTTAATTTGTTCACTGAAAATAAAAGTAGTTCTGTATCACTTAGGGTGGACATTTCCTCCAAATAGCTGCATAACACTCTGGGGCCCTTCTGGATACTTGGTACATATTATGTACCTGAGCATCATTTTAAAAACCGAAAGATAGGTTAAGTGATTCCTTTTGGATAAGACAAAGAACAGATTATTAAAGAAATGTAATAACTTCCCAATAAAGCAGATGAATCCTAGATTTCACTTGACCTGATTTTAGTTATAGAGCCCAAATAATTGCCATGAAATAATCCTGTCACCTAAAGTTTCTAAAGAGTATTATTATAATTTCCACTATAAAACCAGTCAGCTTCTGATGATATTTCTGTTAATGAGCATCTCATATTTGTAATCTTCATTAAAAAAATTTAAGTGTATGGGTATGTATAATATATATCCAATTGAATACTATGCCATGTTGAGGGCCACAAATTACAGATTGAGTCTAGAGGACATGTGAGTGTGTCCGCACCCTGCCCTGTAAGCCAAATTGGAACACAGGGACTCTGCTAAAGCCCTGTGGCTAGTGATGCTGCTGGGCTCACAGGGCGAGCTAAGGACTGCTGAGGATGACAAGGATCTTTAAAGCAATGTAGTAGCAGTAGTCAAGTTTCACCTGGGGAAACTACGTTTCCATACTGGCCCTTGCCTCACCCTTGCAAAATGCTCTGTTCTCTTCCTCGCCCACCGCAGCTGCGGTTACTGCTCCTAGAATCATTCTCTACCCCTTCCCACGAGCTGGCAAATAGATACAGTGGGAAGCTGGACAGTCTTGGTCTCTGCCCATCCCGAGGCATTGACCTACCAGCCCCCTATGCATTACTAAATCCGGCTCTGGTTTTTACTTCATTCTATGCCGTACCCCTCATACAGGCCTTTGGGGATCTTGGCCAGGTCCCAGATAATGCCTATCTAATAATCTATTTTTCTGAGGCTAATCAATGGAACAGTTAGCTACAAATAAAAGGAGAAACATTGTCTGCCTAAACAGAAATTGTACATTTCTTTGCAGAAGTTGTCAAAATATTATTTGGAACACCATTACAAACCTTGTTTGTCTTGGCGCAGACATATGAAATCTTATTGTGTAATAGTACAGCCACAAATTTTCTCTATTTGTGGAGCATTAGCTAGGTTTTCTACTATTTACCAATGCTTTATTTCTGTATATTCATAATTATTCTCAGCATAATCAGTTTATGCTGTTATTCTCTTTACCAAGAGCAATACTAAAAATGTACATTTAATCTTTTAATCATCATAACAACAGCACAAAGTAGGTGCAATTATTATTTTTATGTGAACGAAGAAACTCAAGATCAGAAACTTCAAGCATTTTGCCCCAAACTGTGCAACTCAAACATAAATCCTAAGTGTTATAACCCACAAAGACTGCTATCCCTCACATGGGCTGCAGCCAGACTGAGCAGCAATCTTTCTCTCCACATGGAGAAGCTAATGCCGGCCATCTCAGTATCTGGTCTTTATTCTTCCAGTTTCATGACAGAAGTCCTAAAGTTAGATGGCAGAACGGGGTGCAATGTTTTCATGCAGATTCTTAATTTTGCAGATTCTTCAAAATTTATGTAAAAGAAAAAGAAAAGAAAAGAAAATCATGTCCAGTTCTTTATGAGTCCAATATAGTATTAGGGCTTTCAACACCCGCATCCTTTGCCAGTTTCTATTTTTATCATGTATATTTAAATTTCCCAGGGTGAAATTTACACACACACACACAGCTGAATAAACAAACAAATGTTCTTGATATGAATTTTGACCTTAAACAAAATCTTTTTGCAGTTATTGATAATACAGATGAAAGAACAAGAAGAAACCTAAACATGGTTTAGGGAACAGAAGATGCTAACTCTGGCATAGTGAAATTATGAGATATTGTACTTGACATTGGCTTATAGCTGTGGAATAACTGAATCTACTAAATTCAAGAAGGATGTTTCTTACAATGAGATCTTCTTGGGAAAACAGAAATTAATTGCTATGGCATTTCTTGGCCCCCAGGAGGCCATTTAGAAAAGCATCTCATGTGAATGTCAATATGTAGGTAGTCTATGGTTTGTCCATATGGGTTTGTTGGCCCTGGGGTAAATGAACAAAGAGTAAAAGACATTCTCCTCTCATTCTGTCATTCAGCTGTGTGATCCCTGACAGTTGAAGAAATTAGAATAATACTTCATGGCCTTGTTCTTGTGTTATCTGCTCCCATGACATGGTTTCTCATGTGCAAAAATGATGGTATGATATTTGATAGTAGTTCTAACACCTCTCTATCCTCTTTTTGTCTAGAGTGCAAAACTCTGAATGTCTGGAGTAATTCTCATCCTATGCCAAACCCCTCCATCTTCTCTGCATTGGGGCACTCTCTGAACTTTTCTCTCTCCCGTGGGCAGTCCCAACTCTTCGCTTACACTCTTTTCTCTGCCTCACCACTGATGCATCTGCTCAGAATTAATCCTCTTCATTTCTCAGTTTTTGGTGCAATCACTCTTCCCTCCAGCAAGCCACCTCCGAATCTACGCACATTTTCAGTGTGTCCCTGTCTGATAAGTGCTCTTATGGTGTCATCTCTTCTGTGCAGACATAGCTGCACCCAAATGCTGGCTCTTTCATGCTGGAGAGTTACCTTTGCACACTGAGTACAGTTCCTCCCTGCAAAGCTGGACATGATGACGGCAAAATTGCAGAGGTGTGGGAATCAAGCACAATAATAGAGGTAGCACCGAGGGTCCTGTTTGCTGTGTTTTAGCTCCAGTGAATCTGCATGTCCAGTTCAGAAGTGAGTGTTTTACAAACTCATACACACACACACACACACACACACACACACACACACACACACACCTTTTACTTTTCCATAGGAGATGGCTAGGAAGTGTTAGACTTTTTATTTTATTTTTCGCTTATTAATACTCTTATTAAACTATTTACACAATCACTGTGTAGAGTGTCAGTACACAATATTTAATCCTTCTGCTGTTAACCAATCTCCAATTCTTGCACAGGCTGACTCTTTCATAAATCTATGTTTGGGTTCACTTTCTTTGCATAATGCAAGGAATTTTAAATGATACCAAAGCCAATTGTCTTCCCACCAAAAAAATGAGTTCTGAATGTAAATCAAAAGGTGATAGCCCATGTTCTCTTGCACATGTTGGGTAGCTTTTTCTCAGATTCTTCCTTACATACTGTTGCCTTTCCTTAGAGAAGGGCATAACTCATCATTTGTTTCCTCTGAAGTTGATTAGTCATGAATTCACCTGTCCAAACACAGATACTGTGTTATTTATGGTCATAGCCGATCCTTGGCAGCCAAGGAGAGAAAAAGCTAGCCAGCTTTTCAATACCTAAACCTAGCCATTTTTTTTTAAGAGCAGAATATATTTATTGAGAGAAAGAAAGCTTCTATCCAAGAGAGGGACAGAAGGGGGGCCTGAGTGGGTTACCCCCGACTCTGTCTTTGTCAGGGACTTTTATAGGGAAAAACCATGAGGTGAGGTGGGTCCAAGGTAGGGGAAATGGACAAAACTATGGTCCGCCAATAAGATTACAGGTATAATTGTCCAGGTAAGACTGAGTGGACTGGGATCAAATGGGAAAGTGAGTCACGTAACAAGCAGGCATGCAGAGCGGGGCTTTTCCCGTAAGGATTAGGTCAGGGGCTTTTCCCATAAGGGTCGGGTCAAAGATTCTTCAAGGTGGTCAATCCCTGCTGTTCATCCCTGGGGAGGTATGTGGATGCATTTGTTTAGTCTTCCATCTTGAGGTCTGGCCCACAGGTATCTTATCTTCTATGTTGGCTTCTTGGGGGCTCAGCCCTGTCTGACTGCCTATAGTATTTCTATCTATCTCAGCTGTCTATAACATTCCCCCCTCTGAAGAAGTAACCCGAACTGCCGTGAGGGAGTAATGGGCGATGACCGCTCTGGCTTCTTCAGGCTGAAAGGGCTCATAGTTGTTGATCGGCAGTCAGAGATACTCTCCAGAGGGTCTATCTAAAGGCCCTCGATAGACACCAGGCATTTTCATCTTGGGTAGGTGTATAGCTTTAAGTCTGGAGGAGATAAAGGCAAAGAGCCAATTAAGTATGCATGGGCCAAATAATAAGATCAACAAGATTATTATGAATATAATTAACAAAGATTTTCACCAAGAGGAACCAGTGATGGCCTCCCATACAGAGGATAAGTTCCAGGGATTTTTAAAAACCCAGCCATTTGAATATGGAAATACAACGATAGGCATTTAGAAAGTCAACTCTTGATTCTTCTACCGTGTGCTTCATTTTTAGAATAATGGTTTGTCTTGGCTACTTTTCTCTCATTGCTGAGCCAAAATACCCAATGCCCAAAATTAAGGAAGGAAAGGTTTATTTAGCTCACAGTCTGTGGAGGCTTCAATCCATACTTGGCTGGCTCCAAGAAAGGGTGGCATATGGAAGAGGGCAACTGTTTATGGTGGCAGAAGATAGCAAAAGCAACCAAAGCAAAAAGGAGGAGTGGCAGCAAGCAGCCTCTTTCCCTCCCTTACATTGTAGGCAAACTGTCTGCCGCAGGGCAGTGTAGCAGTCACACCCATAATTGCAACATTTGACCGTGAATCAATCATAAACTCTAGAAGCGTACCCTGTGACTGCATGAGGATTTGGGAGGACATACAGACACAAACCATAACGTCCTCATTTTTATAATAATGGTTAGAAACTTAGCTGCACAAGCATCCCTAACTGTGTTCAAGTCCATTGCGCACTGCTGGATGATCCCACATAGTTTATCTATCACGGCTTGCATTTAAAATGGGGCTGATAACAGAGTTTAACTCACAGATTTGTGATAAGTATTAAATTAATGCATTAGAATGGTGTTCATTAATATAGGGGTCCATGCCTTTAGGAGAGATAGGATTCACCTGTCTTGAAAACTCAATTAAATATGTTTTTTTTTTTTTTGACAAAGACAAAGCTCATAGAAGTCAGTAAATGTACTAAGAAAGGAGTGAAAAAGAAATCCAGGCAGCCAGAACTCACCCCTTTACATTATTTATGTATCAGGTACATGAAAGTTAGGCAAGAGTGAAGAAATTCATTTGTCTGCTCGCCTAGTATGAGTCAGATTTTAGGGCTCTGAGTAACATGAAACTAATGCATGACACCAAACCACATCTTTTTTTTTTTCTACTCAATATCTGTCTTTCCTTCCAAAGGTGTACATTTTCTCAGGATGTTTACAGACATATAAATGAAGTATTGTTTCTGCCCAAAAAAGGATGCTAAAACATAAATAGCCCTTTATTTTCTTACAGCCACATGCTATTATTCTTTTAGATATTTCCCAGTCTTGACCATCAGAAAACCCTAGTGAATCACAACAGGTATTACCCTTCCCTAAGAGAAATTGAACTTTGTATGTAACTTTGGATAAAACCTTGTTGCTGAAGATGGCTGTGGTACCTTTCATGGAGCACTGGCTCCAGTGCACATTCTCAGCCTACTGGCACAGATTCTTCATCCCACTGACACAAACTTTCTGGCTTCTACCACTGACATTTGGGCCTTTCCAACCCAGATCTATGTTACAGACTTGCATGAGACATTGTTGTGGCCTTTAAATCTCCAGCTGGTCTCATGGGAGGCACTGTTATGGGCTCTAGGTCTTCAGGTGGACACATGCAGGTCATTGCCATGGAATCCAGGCTCTCAGGTGGATTCTTTGTGTCTTCCGAGTGTGGAGAGGTTTCCTGTACTCTTTTGTACTGGACTCTGAGTGACTACTATAAAATAATCCTACAACTTATCTGTCTTGTGTTAAGTGGTTTCCCTTGAAAACTCTTAACTACAACACTGATGTTGACACTTCCGGGGGGAATCTTCAGAGAAAGCCTAGCATTCTATAATTCATCTCCAGTGAGAAACCTTTCAAAACCCTAAGCTCTCCCTACCTGAGTTAGCTCATCCCTTTCTGGAATTCACGGTGGAATTTCCCCACCTGTATCAGAGCTATCACCAACCTATTCTCTTCCAATCTATTTGCAAATTTCTCGGCACAAGTCTGTAAATGCCTGTGAGCAGCAGTTCTGTCTTAATCTCTGAATCCATGATTCATAGCAGAGGGCCTGACATGACCATGATGGCTGGAATAGTTATGTATGTCCGGACATAAATACCCAGCTGCCATCCGCAATTGGTTCTCCAACCTCATACAGATGGATGCCATTGGCAATTTAAAAGATTTATGTAGAACAAAGTCTGCCTTATACAATGTTGGAGACATAAGATGTAGCACATAATTTTATTTCTCCAGAGAATGTTGAGCATTTACCTGAAGCCTGGCTTCTTACTTTCATGCCCCTTTGTAGTACTACGTCCTGAATGTGAGGTTAAACATATTAGTAATGACTGTTCAGAAGACACCTCTGTGGGCTCTGAATGCAATTTTATGCACAACTAAGATATATTCACACCTTACCTTCTACAAATCACCCTGGCCTAAAAACCAGATGTTAGATGGTGCAATTATTTTGTTTCTTAATACTTACTGTTTGTCATCACATGTCACTGACTTACATTATATTTAGATAGACATGATTCTACTTTAACTAGTCTAAAACTCATACTTTTCTTTCTCTAAGGACTTTGTTATAGTTTATTTGCTTCATTTGATGAAAAAATATGTAAAAATGTACCCATAAACTTGGAAGATTATCAGAAATCCAAGGTTTTCTTAGAAGTGGAATCTATAAAACTCATTTTAATTCTCTACAATTAATATTTAGTTGCAAATATTTTGGTCAAAAGTGTAACTCAAAATGGCATTTTCATTCCTAAGTTAGTAATTTGAGCAAAACTGTGGAATCTATGCATGGTAATAATATAATGAGTCATTGTAATAAATGTGAAATGAAGTTGTATATAAATATTTCCCATAATAACTCAAAAGAAAACATTAATAATTAAATGGCATAAGGGAGATGTACCAAAAACTGTATTTTTAATGTCTAGACATTTCAGAGATTAGTGTCCCCAAAGAAATCTACAAAATATCACATATTAGTGTAGGAGTTCCGAGTCAGAAATTTCCGAAATGTCTGATTTTGTGGTCCCAAACTTCCCCGCCACTTGCAGATGTTCTGTGCGCTCGGAAGCAGGGGAGCTGTTAAATCTGAAAATGTGAGCTAATAACCCATAGCTTTGATAACACCAAGGTAAGTGCAACAGAATCAATTGTTTTGTTTCGAATGCACATATCTGGTTTTACTATTATGGTCATCCATCCCAGCAGTTTACTTTAGAAAGGAATTATTAGTTTCTATGCAGTTGAACTCCAAGAAATGTGCTTTAATGCCTGTTTTCATAAGGTGGAGTCTGCGTACTTGTGATTTTGCCTAAGAATGTTTAAACACCCTATACTTTCCCCTTCTGTGTAACTTGCCTTGACACTGCAACACAACAACCCAAACCTACAACCTCATGGAGGAGAGGTTTATTTTGGTCCCCAGTTTCTAAAGTTTTCAGTCCATAGTAAGCTGGCTGTGGGACAGGACTACATGGCACAGGGGCATCTTGGAGAGAAGCTGCTCCTGGAATGGCTGCAGGAAGCAGAGAGATCAGGGAGGAGCCTGAGAGGCAGAAAAATCCTTCTGACTGTGGCCCTGGGGATCTGCCACACCACCCAACAGCAAGCCAGCTAGAAACCCCATAGCCCAGTCACATCCCAAAAGCTCCACTTGTGAGTAGAGGAGGCACTGTGGGGAACATCCAGATATAAGCCATTAACTTGCCCTCTGTGCTTCACCTTCTTCCTGTTGGTCCTCTGTCAAAGGCAGGGCTCCAGGGACAAAGCACGGATCCCTCTAGGGTTATTGAGCCTTCAAAGGTGTGTGGTAAGTTACACTTGTTTACAATTATTACATGAATGATTTCATAACATTTTCAGTAACCTTCCAAATAGTATGTCATTCTAAGAGCACAGGACCTGAGAAGTTCAGAGAGACAGACTAGGCTACATTAATCAACCACTGCATGTCAGAAACTGCACATTTGTTAGTACTGTCTTATACTGAGATAGTTGCAATTAGTTCTGTCTTACCATTAGAAATTTTAGATTTTGAGAAGTAAACTTCTCAAGAGGATTTAATTAAGTCATACAGATAGGAAGTGACAAATTGGGCATTCAAACTCATATCCATTTTTCTCCAAAATGCGTACATTTTCTGCTAAAACCTACTGCTTCCCACAAACAGAATATTTATTCAAATAATTGCTTGTCTCATGGATTTTTATTTTTTCTTTCACTGCTGACTAAAAGACATTCTATAAAGAGACCTGTGTATTCAATTTGAGCTTCAGGAGACCACTGTTTTTGGTCATTTACATTTATGTACTGCTTGGCTTACCAGGACCATTCTTTGCATGTGTGTCTCATGATCATACCATCATTCTGTGTGCTGTTCAGGGCAAAGATTAATGCTTTCATTGCACAAATGACTTTTCTATCTGTCACTTTTTCTTCAGACATTGCTAATGGAGATTTTACTGGGTTAATGGGAAGGTTCTATTGCTGGTTGTGAGGCTTAGAGAAATCCAGATATATAGGATGTGTGGCCTGCTAAATTCAGGATAAAAACAAGGATAGATATCATAGCCTCTCATTTTGACATGAAACACTCAGTCAGGGTGAAATTTAATTTGCAATAAGACTGGCTTTGTAACTTTGAGCTCTGTCTTTACTTGTACAAGACAAATAAAGACACTGCTGTGGTTCATCAAGAGATTTCAGAAGCTTTGGCTATAATGTATTTTCTCTTGTATCTACAGGTCTTGGGGATTGTCCATCTGCTCTGTAAATGAAGTGCAAATATTCCTTTGCTTTATATAAAAGGAAAGGGTCCCACAACTTATATAATGTCTCCAAAGTGGCTTTCACCTTCATTTGTGCTTTTCACTCTAGAATGGACTAGCTCATTTCCCTAGTTTAGACTAATATCATTAAACACTGTAATTGCAAACCAAGTGACTTCTGGCAGTCACTAATTTCTTACATCAGTTACACATAAAAAGAACAGATGGAAACAGTTGCAACACTCAGAGGCTCCCGTATTTTTCTCTGTTAGCAGGCATAAGCACCCACGGAATTTATGATTCCTTATTTCACTACTGCTTGGATCTTACCCAAAAACATATCTCTAGTGCTAAACCAGGTTCAGAAGTGCCTTGCTTTTGCACAGGAACTTTCTCAAAGGGGAGTAGGGTCAGAGCCTCAGGAGAGGGTAGGATGTTTTTGGTTGTGACAGTGGTGAGTTCCTTAATACTTCCATCCCTGTATTTCCTGCTATCTTTGCATAGGTATTTCCACACAGTCTATTCTGATGTTGTGTGCTTCTTGAATAGATTTGCTTAAAAAGAATAAAACACTTCAGCTGGCATTTCATCTAAGGTGTGCTTAGGGGGCTCGGAGATACTTTAGGCTGTATGGTAAGTATCAACCTATATTAAAATGTCAGCATGCATCTACTCTGTTTAAGACTGAAGATTGGAGTGTATCTTAGTTACTTTCTTGTTGCAGGTACAAAATACCTGACACTCACCATTTAAATAAGAAAAGGTTTATTTTGGCTCAATTTTTGTAAAGGTTTCAGTCCATCATCCCCTGGTTCCCAAGCAGAGTGGCAGGCAGAGCAGGGTGACTGTTATGGTTGATACATTGTGTCAACTTGGGGAGTCTAGAGGTTTAACTAAGAAACTCAGCAGTTGTAAATCTTGGGGTAAAAAGGACACGTCCTTACCCTTGTGGGATGTTGTTTATTATGTTAATTTGGGAAGTTTAAAAGGTTAACTATGAGATTCAACAGGTAGCCAAGGTGTTTATTTGTATTCATTCTAAACCTGTGCAAGAGGAAGGCATACAGAGGGTGAGGATGTAGAGGACCCCCTCTCACCTCCCCAGAGCTGATAGACTATAAAAAGAAATTGAGAAAGGACTGGTTTAGAGTTCTTCGGAGGAGCTCCAGTCTCCACCTTAAGTTTGGTCATCTCTTGGCTTCTGGAGCAGACTCTTCGGCTTCTGCCTGGGACTTCATCATAGGTTCATCAGCATTTCGTCACAGACACAACAGCCCTTGATACGGACTTGCACAGTCACTGCGGTGAGCTCCAGGCCCCAGGCCTGGGCTCTTCAGTCTCCAGTATGCAGACACCCTCTGCACACTTCCTCATCTAACCCTGTAGCTGACCATTGTAAGCCAAATAGGTAATTTGTTGTACATTTGTGTATCTTGTAAATCTGTTTCTCTAGTAAACCCTGATTGATACAGTGACAGAGGGGAAACAGCTCACAGCAGGGTAGGCAGGAGTCAGAGTGGATTTGTTCTCTTCTCCCTATTTATTCTACTCAGGCTGCAAGCATACTGGTTGGTGCCATCTACATGCAAAGTGAACCTCCCCCTTTAGTAAGTCCATAACCCAAACCCAGAACTGTGCTAAACAAATCAGCAGGCCAGTCCACTATTGCATACCCATAATCCAGTGTGAAACCTTGTGTCTAGATGTCTCCCAAAGCCTTGTACAGTCATACGTGAGGCTTTTTCAGAGGTGGCTGAATCTAGAATATGGGATCCTGGGATTAAGGGTATGTGGTTACTAAATCATCCACAGACTGATTTGGCACCACCCAAATATAAGTAGCTTACATACAATATAAAAGGGGCAGGAAGGTATTGTTAAGGTCCCTTGCTTGCTTTGCTACCTTCTGCCTGCCATGAACTGTTTCTCCTCTGTGATGTCTGTGCCATGCAGCCCTGTTATGAACTCAGCTGACTATGGACTGAGAGCTCTACATGCTGTAAGCCAATAAACTTTTCCTCCGTTTACTCTGAGCATCAGGTGTTTGGTTTCAGCAATGACAAAAGTAATTAAGACATCCAGATACTCCCAAAAGCACCTATAGAACATGAGGCTTTGGAGGGACATCTATATATAAGCCATAAAATAATATTGGATTATTTACTAACTAAGAATGAAATACGCTATCAATTCCCAGTTGTCACAAAGAAGAATAGATGAATACAAATTTTAAAAACTGTTAAGTTTAAATCCATGAGTTATATCTGTCCAGAGGGCCTAACTAGGAGTGGAGGAAGGGTTACCTTGCCCTTCTCTCATATAGGGGAAAGGAAAATATAACTTTGGCTTTAATGTGAATTTTAGTTCCTTTATATCTGTATGTGTAGGGGCTTTAGTTATTATTCAAAAAAGTTTTGCTCTCTACTAGCACTAAGGGGGCATTAGAGTTCTGCTAAAGTGTGTTTTATTTGGTTTATTTTGTTTTCCAAAACCATTAAATTATTATCTAATAATATATAGCAGACTGCTGGCCTGGCTTGAACCAGTCCAGATTTTCCTGGCTTCCATCCTAGAATTCACATTTTTTCACACCTCATCTTAATGATAATTCTCTTGGAGAAAGCTTTTCCATGGTCTGTTAGGCTCAGTCAAGTTTCATTATGATATGCTTTCATAGAATGGCATTGTTCTCCTTCACAGCACTTTCACCAACTTTTCATTATTCATTTATTTTGGGGTTACTTGATCAGTGCTTGTTTCCCTCACTAGATTCTAAATGTCAGAAAATCTGGAGATTATCTTTCTGTTCATTTCTGTGAGATAGTGACTTGAACTACAAAATTGCAATGAATTTCTGAGTAATATATTTTTTATTTTATTTTAAAGAGAAAAACGCTTTAAAAATGATACACAATTTCACAACAAAATGATAGGAAATCAACAGTGGTTGTTATATTGCTATTGTTATCTACAAAGTAGTTGTTCAAATTACTAGATATAGGCATGCAAATTATTACTCAGCTATAAAGATAAACTTAAGGTTTTTATAGATAAATGGATGCAACTAGAGACCATATGCATAAGTAAAATAAACCAGACCCACACGTGTGAACTTTGTATTGTTTCCCTAGTGTAAGAATCTGAAAGTGTAAATCAGATTCAAAGGTATAGTAGATAGTATGAAATTGAAAGACACTTTTCAAAAGGAAAGAACAACTAGGATGAGAGGAGAAAATAAAGAAAGAAGGAAGGGGAAAATATTTTTATATATATGTAATCTTTTTAAGCAACCAAGTGAATAAATTTGCTTTATTAACTTCTCTAAGCCTTGCTTTACTCATTTCTAAAGGGGTATATCACTGCATACATGCTAGCATTTCTAATAAATCAAATGAAGTATTTTTAAGGTGAGAATAGTTATTCAAGGACCATTACAATACCTCCGTGACTGTTTACTTTTTTGGTTTGAATATGCAATGTCCCCTGAAGACTTCAACATATGGAAAGTGTTATAACTTACACTACAAGTGACATGAAATAGTTTCAGTGCATGACATTGTTTTATTAACACAATAATTGGCAATACTTTTATTTTCCCTTTACTTTACATATCAAATTGTGAACTTAGGTCCCTCAGAAATAATTCTCACTGGAGACTATTCTGTAGAGTATAATACATACAAATTGTTCTTAACGTTACATTGTTATGTTTGTGATTCAAAACACATGGCTTCCCCATTGTTCTTTTTGCAAATAAATTGTAAAGACAACGGCCACAATATACACATGGTGTAATAAATTCTTTCTTTAGTTTTTACTAAAGTAATGAAGTAGATGAATTTGGATGTTGATTTACCTTACACAGATGATCTAACTGAACATAATGCTTTCCCTCTCAGTTCCTATGTGGAGACCTATGGTCTGGGTTAGAGAGGCTTCACTGTGCCTCAATCATGCAAGCAGTTGAACTCTGGAAGGCCATAAGGAGGAAACCGTGTGCCCTAGAAGGACGAAGACATCAATGCGAACTTGCTAATGGCAGCAGATTCCTCCCCTCCTCCGACACAGCTTTCGATAGGAATCTCTGAAGATTGAATATTTTACTCCCTTTAGAGATTTTATACACTCCTTAGGTTCTAAAGAAGAAAAAAAATGGCATGTTAGAGGTGCAATACTGAGACTATACGTATCACTTAGAGAGACAGACTGATTTAGTATGATTTTGGGGGGCCAAAAGGTTGTAGCTTCAAATTACATTGTGACATGATGCGACAACTCTGTTACATGCATCATTTTATTTACATATTAATTGGCAAGATTTTAAAAATCTCCCTAGTTTTACAAATGAAATTACAAACTTTAATGTTAAATAATTTGCAGAACTCTCCTGAGAAATAAGTGCAAAAGTGTAGGTTTGGATTTTGCATAGGTTTCAACATCTAAGCAACTTTACTGGCTTCACTGAGAATAAGCTAAAGTGGTGAACAATTTTGAAGATGATTTTGTTATTGTCAAAGGTATTACTTATCAGAGAAGAAATTTTTTCCTTTGTTACTGTATAAGATGTTTGTACAAGTCTTTTGTGCTTAATCATTTTATTTCCAGAAGTCTCAGCTTTTCTGCAGTTCTTTGATAATATCATAAATGTTCATCAGGTCATATATAACATGCTATCAGAATTCTTTTGTTCACCTGGAAACTATGTTTCATTGATCAACAGCCCATGCATTTAAAGTTCTGGAAGGCTGTTATCCAAGTACACAGAGTACTGAAGGGAATGAAGGCCAAAATATGCATTTAATATTTATTTCCATGTACCTGAAAAAGTATCCATCTTGCAGTTCTATCAGTTTCAAGCTTCCATCACTAGTCCATGGTCTATTTTGAACATGTTGATGAAATCTGTTGACAAAACAATGATGTGGCGATTCTATACAGAGAGATGAATTTCCATTATGACTATGATGAGAAAAGAACGATCTTCCTAAGAGGGATGAACTTCTAAAAAAGGAAATTTAGTAGGCTTATATATATTCCATCTGTACACTGACATTTTAAACATATTGCACAGGTTACATGTTATTAGACTATGGTAGTTGGTACTCCTTGCTAGCATGAGCTACAGCTTCAGAAGTACTTTTCAAAGAATCTGTCTATAATGATGCTACTCACTTGGAATGCACTGGCACACTCAATATTGACTAAGAAACAAATGCAAAAAGAAAAAAACAACCTGGGAAGCTTCGATGTCATCACTCAAAAT
The DNA here is from genome assembly GCA_004027595.1 of Dinomys branickii. Classification (NCBI taxonomy): domain Eukaryota; kingdom Metazoa; phylum Chordata; class Mammalia; order Rodentia; family Dinomyidae; genus Dinomys; species Dinomys branickii. The sequence continues at coordinate 152,521 of PVLD010002511.1, forward strand.
GATACTGCACTAGGTGACTATCACAGGGAAAGAATGTTACTGTGTGGCTATTCAGGATTATGAAGTTACAGTGCTTGCTTTCCATGCAAAAGCTGATAGCCAATGGTTTATTTAGTACAATTACTGTGGATTATCCATTTCTGTTATGAAAGGGGTCATAGGAAGGCTCATCCTGTACAATATCAAAGGGCCTGGGACAGATAATCTATTTAACCAACATGTCTACGTTTTGACCCTATGATCAGTAGGACTGAGCATCCCTCTGAGGAGGTATTGTGATAGATAGGAAGGAGATAGGAAGGATGAAATTCATCTTGCTGGTACCAATAACTTATCTTCCAGTTTCCTCACAACCATAGGACTGGGACACAAGTGTGTAAGAAAGTAGGAGACCTATATAGTCATACCTTAAAACATGCATTTTGCATAAATATGTTAGAAAAACACTTAATAAATTTAACACACATTTCCCTTGTTGCTGTTGGTTTTATTTTATGTTACTAATGGCACATCATATTTGTAAGAGCTTTTCGAGGCAAACTTCAATGGTTACAGCTTCCTATTTAATTTCTAAACCCAGTCTATTATTACCAGTTTAGAGATTAAAAAACAGAGGCTTCAGGAGCCCAAACAATTATCCTGAAATCACACAAGTCTTCAGGGATGGATTCAGCAATGCAAAATGGCTTTTCCAAAGCATGTTTCTTATATGAAAATATTACCTTTTATTTTGACTCTGGGGACACTATGCAGTCCACAGCTCCTAGTCGGGTGTGCCTTCAAAGGGGATCATAACATTTATCTCTTCCTGCCTCTCTGTTTCCTGATTCCACCTACCTGCTCCTCTCACCAGAGCTGGGTGATGCCTGCACTATGACTCTGAGCCTCGAAAACTCTAACCTGAGTAAACCTTTTCTCTATATACGTAGTTTCCTCAGGCGTTTTGTTGTAGTAATTCAAAGCTAACAGAAAGCCCCATGGACTCATCCCCTAATACCTTCAAGTAGTAACGTTTTTTGTAACTTTAATATAATGTGCAAATGATGGCATTGATATTATATTACTAACCAGAAATCATTCTGTTGCTGTTCATTTTTTGTTCATTCGTATTGTTATAGTCACAAACAGTGTTAATACATTAGAGTTTAATAAGAGAATCAGGCTAGTATAAAAGGAAAATTATAATTTGCAGATGAAGTCCTGCCATAAGAACACACCAAATACTGAAAATGAATTTTCATGATAAGTGCAATTGCAGAACTTTAAGGAAAGCAGGTCTTAACAAGTTGTGACTATCTGACATTAAATAAAAATAGCCACATCACGGATCCAATTTTCTCTTAAGAGCAAGTGTTCAGCACACTCTTTAATATCAAGTGGACAGTGCTAACCTCATTTTATCTCCAAGTCATAAAGTTCAGAAGAGAACTGTAAAAATCAATCAAAATGAAAATATATTGAAATAGAAGATGTATAAACAGCTCTATGATTTTTGAGTAGATTTCTTGAACCATGCATGAGTGGATAGCAAACTTGAAGGCTTTGTATCCCATGGGCAGAAGCCTAGGGATGAATTAAAGGAGGGTAGAATTTCTACTTTTCCTCACTTTCAACAGCCTCCACTATAGGAATAACCAGTACAAAATTTTCCTGGAAGTGGAAGAAGAGAACTATTCAATTTGTCTAAAAAATATGGGTTCACTTAAATACATTTTGTTAATTTTTTAAAAAATAACATTCAGACTATAAGAGAACAAACAAGTGTACATGCGTTGTGTGTTTGCAGCACTTCTAAATAGTTGCCATAGGATTTCTACTATTGATGGGCAGATCCTTATTAGTGAGTATGTAATGTTCTTTAGGAAATACTTTCAAATAAATTGGCCCATAATGGTAGCATTCAGAGGAAATTAGGTGGTTTACAAAGCACTTCTCTTCCACTGAGAATGTTTTGAAGGATTAAGTGGATGTGGGGTGAGGTGAACGTTCACTATACCGTCATCAATAAGGCTTAACAAGCTATTGGAGCTTTATCCTTACAAGACAAAAAGTCAAGAAAAATTCAAGAAGGTGGGTTGCCTGTGAACAGCATTATTGATCAGGTGATTATTTCCAGCATTAAGGACCCCCACCCCCAGTGTAGATATTTTATGTTTCTGAAATCAATCCTTTTTTCCTTTCCTTCCTTTGTTTTTTCTTTCCTACTTTTTTCTTCCCTCTGTTTGTCATCTCTTACCCCAGAAAAATTATTGCACTCATTGTTCTGAACACACTATCACTTTGCTGCATATATCTCTTCCTGTTGGTTATGTAGGTAGTTTTGTAAAGGTGCTGTGTGTTCTTAGTAACCAATACAATACTTGGCAGACACATTGTTAAGCTCTGTTAAGGACTTGATTCTAGAACAAAAGTAGGCAAGAAGCGTGAATGTTACCTACCCTTCCAGAATCTGAATTCCAAGGGGAATGGTTCTTCACAGGATGAGATGGAAGGGAGGTGGGCTTCTCATGTAGGGTGCCATCATCTTACTTCAGTGCCTTCAAATCTCTATGGTTAGTTCTCTGCCACTTTGAGAGCTCTATAAAGTTCTTCTTACTTGGGATCCTAATTCATGTCCTTCCATCGAAAAGTCCCATGTTTATTGAAGAATATTGTTCAGTAGTATTATCGCAGACTACCATAATAATACCATACATTATGACCATTGGACTGATGTCATGAACTGTGAGTTCTAGTCCTAATGGATCACTTCTTATTCTCTATGACTTTGGCCTGGTTTTCTTAGCTGTAAAATGTACTCAATGATATACTTATCATAGTATTGTTGCAAAGATTAAATAATTTGGTATATAGCATGGTTTAGCAGAGAATTTAAATAATGTAGAAACACTTCATTGTAATAATTGCTGTTTCTTTCAAATTGGCATTTTCCTTTACAAATTTCCTGTGGAAATTTTATTTTCCATCATATTTCCTAAAACTTTTCTCTATGTTGACATTTAATAAAAACTTTCTATGTTTCTGTAACTTTCTGCATAGTAATAATTTTAAAATAATAGTTTCATGTATTACAGTATCAGACTCTTAAGGTGTTATGCCATCAGTGAAAAAGAAACAGTAATTTATGAACATGACATAATCTTCAGAAATATTTTAATTGGAAACCTTCTTCGGAGGAGCTGTTTTGGTTGATGAAATTTGCCTAACTTCATTAAATTGCATCTAGAGTCCACTGTCAGGTCTTACTCATTGTGTACCTATTACAACAAGGAGTTCTTACTCCTTGTTGTACCCACTAACAACATTTGGAGATTATTAATGGAATAGTTTGATTCCAAATCCCTGCTCAAGATCAACCAACTGAGATCTCTGAGCATGAGGCATGGTGTTTTTTAATGACTCTTCAGTTTATTCTAACAAGATGAGCAATACATTCGAAATTTAACTGGTTGCTGTCCTTAGCACATGACTTGTCCACTAAGGGTTCATGTATTGTAGGTTTTGTCCTTGCTGTAGCAACATGAGGAGTAGTGTGGCTTTTAAGAGATGCAGCCTCATGGAAGATTCTGAGATCATTAAAAGTCCTCCTCTTGGAAGTGACTAAGCTAGTTCTCACGGGTCTTTGCATTATTTTTTGCAAGGTTTTACAGGTGTTGAAAGTATTAAAGGTAGGAAAAGAGGTGTGCTTTGCAAAGTGGGTGTGAGCGAATCAGAGGTAGGAAAAGAAGTAAAGAGGTATATTCTGCAGAGTGCCGAGGGAGTCAGTGAACAAATGACCACAAGGCTAACGGTGGTCACCTTTCATATCCCCCATTAAGAAATCACACCTAGTCTATCTTATCAAAATCCTGCTTAATTTCATGACAGATGAACTGAAGATAGCATTCTCTAATTGGTGCCCATTGCAGGGCTTGTGTATGTCTCCTGGACCTGTTCTATTTTTCCCCTGGATCTCCATGATTGATGGGTCACACCCATTTGCCCAGCCAATTGGAACCCCCAATCTTCTCCCTCATTTCCCCTTGAAAGCTATAAATCCCCGTAATTCTTTATAGGCTGCAGAGTTCTGTTTCTTCAAATAGCCGCTTCCAGTGGAAGGGGCTGTAGGCATTACCTCCTGGAGATCTTTGCTCTCTAACTGCCTTGGGCTGTTGTAACTCATTGGCTGGGCTAGGAAAAACAAGTCAGAAAACCTTGAGAACAGTGTGGGTGTTGTGGAGAGCTGTTGGTCTGCCTGTTCAAAGGGAGAAAACTTGGTTTATTTGTCAGAAGAGTCATGGGCTTCAGTTGGGAATACCATCTGAAGCCTTGAATGGATAAATTTTACTGTTAGATTGGGGATGTAGAACCTAAATACAAAAAAGAAGCAAGTCAGACTATTTCCTTGTCTGTATTGAAAGGTGGACTCTGACTTTCATGCTTCCTGTGAAGGAGAAAGCAGGGTGAAGAGGGATATTAGATAGCTTACCAAGAGCCTGAGAGCCATAGTCCTAGCAAGATTGCTCACATGATACTTCTAATTAAAAACAGAAGTCCCAATACACTGTCTATTTAAACTGTGGTGAAGTCGAAATCATTAGTAGCTCCACTTATGTGGAGCCAAAATAGTACTGGAGTCTTGATTTTGGAAGAGAAGCATCAGTTCATCCACCCCAGGAGCAGCTTTCTCCTCTGGGGTGATCTGTTTCCTCAGACAGTTCAAGTGGGACTAGATTTGGCTTACAAGATGAATCCCCCCAGCCTCTCTTTCTTTCTCTCTCTCCCTTTCTCTCTCTCTCTCTCTCTCTCTCTCTCTCTCTCTCTATATATATATATATATATATATATATATATATATATATGCCACCTTTACTGCAGAGTGAGTGGCAATGATCACGTAAAAGGAGCCCTTCCATTTTGGTTTTATTGACTACCCCACCGCCAGGTGTTACCACTGGGCTAGGTGTTGGCAGGATTCTCTTCTTATATAGATGGATAGGCTGTTGTACTCAGCTGAGATTAATAAGATATTGTAAGAATCCTGTGGTCCCTAGGTCTGTTACCATATCAGAAGATAAAGGTATCCAATATGACATCTCAAATGGATGTATACTTAAGCCAGTTTTGTGGGTGTTTTGACTCCTTCTGAGTGGTATCAACCCGTCATTTTGAACTGGGGCTAAGACTCAGAAATATCCTGGCAATGTTTTGTCAGAGGCAGCTTTAGGTTCTCGTTGGCTCTTTTAACTTTTCTGGAGGACTTAGATCTCCGTATAGAATAGAGATAGTGGTGCTTATTCCTAAAGCCTTTACTATCTTCTATGTTATCTGAGAAGTAATAAAAGGTCCACTGTCATCCTGAAGAGAATGAGGCAGTCTAATCTGGGGGATGATTTCTTTGAAGAGCACTTTGACTACTCTTCTTTACTCTGTCAGCCTTTTGAATTTTCAAAGGGACTTCAAACCTGACACATTGGTGCCTCTTGCAATGAATGACAGCAGCCTGCATGGGAAGATAGTTTCCTGTTTTACTAGTAAACCTCTTTCCCATAAAGTAGTATGACACTTTGTGAAAATTAAAGACTCTTGGGTGAACATTTGACCTTCAAATTGACATGTAAAAGCAGGAGTGAAAAGGCTTCCATGGGGCTCTTCTCCACCCCAGTTATGGTCATAGATCTGGTGGACAATTTTCCAGAGAAGGAACTTAAAACAGAGTAAATCAAAGGAATTAAAATTGCTTGCCCATGGCATCTAGGGTCACCCAAGGTTTCTCAAAGAACATGCAGATGTTTTAGAACAGGGGCGCTGTGTATTCCAGGCCCCTTCAGTCATCTTCATCAGAGTGGGAGAAGAAGGTTTGACTGACCTTGCTCACTCTGGGAGCGAGGACATTCAACCCTCCAGGGCCATGAGTCGGGCACATCAGCTGCCTGATTCATGGAGCAGAGCCTGCATGGAGGCTTGGTATGGTCACATGCCCAGTGTGCAGTTTTCTTGCATTTGAAGCTGGACCTTTCCCCCTGATTGGCCTTGGCTTTTCCTTTAGGTGTCTGGGCTGTGCTTAATTCATTACAGCTGTGACAGCTGTCACTTTGACATAAATTTTTTCTTGGACCTTCTTCATTTATCCTTATCTGGATCCTGATTGTTGAATACAGAAAACACAGTTGGCTCATAAGGATCTAGGATACAGCAAGTGGCCATGATAAATTGGATATTTCTCCATGAGAGGTCAAAAGCAAGGATCAAAGTTTGAAACCCATTTGCAAACCTGCTAGGACAGTGGTGGTGAACATATGGCATGTGTGTTATTTGTTTTAAGAGGAGAAATACTAATGTATGAGTTTTTATTTCTAAACTAAAACTTTAGTATTCATATTTAATTGCAGTGTTGGCACTTTGCAAAAAAATGTGCATTTGAGACTGTAGCTTGGGCTGGTCTCTAAAAGTTTCATCATCACTCTACCAGGATCTTTATTCATTGCATTATTGCATACCTGCCACTAAAGAAGGAACCTGGACTTAACTAGTCTGCTTTACTCCTTGACCTTCTTTTAGAAACAGAATGAGCTTTGAATTAGGAAGGTCAGTAATTGCAGTGTGAGCACATCCTTCAGGCTTTAAAGCTGTTTGAGGAGCACAAGAAGGAGGTTGGGGAATACTGGCTCCCTCTCGAGCTCGATCCTCTAGCGAAGTTCCTGAATATTTATTGGCTTGAGGATTATGAGGAGGAGTTCTAGGAGACCACCCAGTGTGGTTGTTTTCATAAACAGATGGAAAGGACCCATATATCCAGAGAAAGGTCGGCCTCTGAGGACAGGATCAATGCTATCAATATCCTCTCTCTAAGGGCCCTCATGAGGTACCATAGTTCTTGGGCCCTGCTAAAGATAAATAGCCATAAAAGGCTGAACATAAGGGATTTCACACGACTTTCCCTGCATTTTATATTAAATATCTAGCTGAAGGGGAGCATTATAGTTTAGACTGCCATTCTGTAAACATCTCTCATCATTTCCTAGTTTATACTGGACCCAAACAAGACTGCAAGAGAAGATAAATCATTCTCTTTTCAGACTTTCAAGGTCAAATTGTTTCCAGTTTTCAGATGGCAAGGTCACTTGGATCTGCAAGGTGTTACCCATAGCATGGCATGTTGCTACTTGGCTGGCTTTGCCAAAAGTATGATAGTTGGATGTGGGGTGCTACCCTCTCCTCAGTGATCCTTTTTAGATTATTGTTATCCTGAACAAAAAATTGGCTGAGACAACCACAAGAGGTAGCAATGCTTTACATTTTTGAAAGGTGTTAAAGGAAGGGAAAAGAGTATATTGTGCAGAGTGAATATTGGCAAATTTAAGGTAGGAAAAGAAGTACACTGCAGAGTGAGGACAGGCCACTGAGAAATTCCAGTAGTCTCAAGTTAGTTTTTGCAAAAACAAGTTGCTTTAATAATAATCTTGACCTCCTATGTAATAGGTAGCTTATAGGAATTTACCTTTCACAGTTGTGGATCCTGGGAAGTCCAGACCTGAGGTCAAGTCATTTGTTGATAGCTTTCTTTGCTGCATCTTCACATTGTGTTGTGTTCTCATAAGGTGAAAGACAGAAGGGAAAGTGAGAAGAATATTGTGTGCAGCCCGTTTTCCAAGAACATTAATCCCACCATATGGGAGGAGCCCTCATGATCTCAACCTCTTAACATACCCAACCTTGACTGCAGACCCCAGCTTTGGGAGGAACACATTTAGATCATAGCAACCTTTCCAATAGTTTATTTGTTAAACTTGGAGCTGCTTTTGATTTTGTAGTCACAGTTCTGCCATTTTCATCAGTGGTCAAGATTTCCTGAGGACATTAGCAGTTCTTGCTTATTTGTTTGGAAACAAATTTTCTTCATATACCTACTTTGGATTTTGTGGGAAATTCTGAAAATATCAATCAAGATTTTTAACATAGATACTTGTGACTTAACTTTCAGGTATCAGATTTCTATTCAATCAAGTAATGATCCTCTGAAACTTGCAAAGAACATGCATCAAAATGAATGTCTAACGGTCCTGTCACATTGAAAATTCTCAGAACATGTTGGTCACAGTCTTCTTTTATAATGATTTCAGTGGTTCTTTTATTCATTTTAATTAAAAACCAACAATAAGATTCACCAAAAAGAACAAATTCCACACTGTGAAAATAATTTAGTCACTTCACAAAACAGTTAAATCTTATGCATAAATATACACATGTATGTATATCACCATATGTTTAAAGATGTATGCATTCATAATTTTGTGTGTATATATATATAAAACTATAATTTATTCCTAAATTGTTTTCCACATATTGGTACCAACTACCAGAAGAATAGTTATAAATACATGAACTTAACTAGAAGTCTCTAATCGTGGAGATATTTGTAAATCTCAGATAGTCGGTTGTTTGTAAATTCCAGGTAGAGATTACTGTGTCTTCACGTACATGGAATGAATAATGAGATACTAAGTACAAGAGACCTGATTTGAACTATGGCCTCTGTCAGAATTCCAGCTGTCTTATTCTTCAGTGCTGTGTAAGTTTCATCTAACTTCTCTGTGGCTGTGTTTTATTTTCTATGGACAGGATGTCATGATTTATTTACCTAAATATGCAAGATTTAAATAACACAGCACTTTGTAAACTTTGCAGTATACAGAAGATAATAAACAACATATTACAGGGTGAAGTATGTTTCTCTTAAATTCTTATGTTTAACCCCTAACTCCCAGGATTTCAGTATGTAACTATGTTTAGAGATGAGGTCTTTAAAGAGAAGGTTAATTTAAAATGAGACTCTTAGGGAGGGAACCTAATCTAATGTGATCTGTGTCTTTACCAAAGGAACAAAAAAGCCCACAGATGAGACACCAGGAATAAAAGGACACAGAGGATATATCACAAAAAGATGCAGGAGGAAGGAGCCATCTGCAAATCAAAGAAGAGCAGCCTTAAAACATCTCAAGACCATCCAGCCTTCATCTCGGCAGCCTCCACAAGCAAAAAATATATTTTTGTTTTTTAATATGAGTCTGTTCCATTTTGCCACAGTATCACTGCCAAATGTGTATGTACAGAACTAAATGAAAGAAGGTGAGGCAGGAGTGGGTTACAAGATAAATATTTTTTAAAAACTTTGTTTTACGATTGCTTTTCTAATCAGCTCTTGTACTTCTTTTATTCTTCCGTGGATCCTGAATCAGGTAAACCTCACTTCTTTCTCTGAAACATTTTTGGGGGAATTAAAACAATCTTATTCATACAGAACTGAGTATCAGACTTCTGGGAAGATGGCGACCAGGTGAGCGGCAGAGGGAATCTCTCCCAGAGACCGATCATTTGCTCGCAGGTGCCTGGTCCGTGGATGCAAAATTCCAACTGATCGGGCTGCTCTCCGCGGCCTGAACATTAAAGGGCCGGCTGGACAAGCCGCGCAGTGAGAAGTGGGCGGATCCTGAGAGCTGGGCGCCCGAGGGATCCCTGCTGCGCTTGGGCCATAGCTCGGCTCAAATTGCATACAGCCAAGAGAGCGATTGCAGAGGGACGGAGGCCTCCAGCTCCTGAACCCAATCGGCTCGGAGACGGCTGTAATCAGGATTTGTTGGAGGCAGCAGAGCAGAGGAAACTCAGAGAACTCGCTACTGGGACAGATTGCCACAATCTGGGCAGCGGTCGGGGATCCCGCTCAGAGCCCCGCCCCCGCAGCTGGTGCCGCAGGAGCTGGAGCAGCTGCAATCGGCGGGATTTCTGAGTCGGGAAAAAGCTCGATCCAGGGAGATACATCTGAACGCCATTGCAGTCTGCACGATCCCAGGGTGAGTTGAGTGGGCGCTCTAACCGGTTTTTCCTGAGTCGAGAAGAAGCTCTGTCCAGCAAGTGACATCAAAGTAGCTTTAAGGATGCGGGATCTTCCGGGTAGGAAGAGCTACCTAGGCGCCCCGACGGGATTTGTGAGGGGGGAAGGAGCTCCACCCAGGGAGGAACACCGGAGTGCGCTGTCTGCAAGACCTCTGGGTCGGGGAGCTGTTTATACACCCCAGCCAGGTCTCGGGGTAGGGAATAGAACCGGAAATCTCAGCAGACAGCTTAAGGGACATTCTCCCAAAGAAAAGGAATCATTGGAGCAGCCTCTGCAGCAGACCTTTGCCTGCTGAACTGCCTGGGGAATTTATAGCTCCACATTTTGAATCTGATACCCAAAAAGGGGAAAACAGAGGAACAAAACGCACTCTCAAAACTCAACCCCACCCAGAACAAGTTTTGAATGTGAGGATACAGGGGAACCAGGAAGCCACATACCTGCAAGTTATGAAACGATTGCATCCGAAATGAAACAACTCCAACAGGCCATAAAAGAGCTTAAAGCAGAAATAAGCAACATACCCACAATGATTTTTTGGACAAAAAACGAACTGAAAACAATGATGGAAGAAATGTTCCGTTCACATAGAGAAGAAATAGAGAAAAGACTAGAAGAAAATAGGAAACAAATGGAAATTCTACAAAAGCAACTTAGGAATGAATTACCAAGAATGAAACAGGTCCAAAGAGAATGCCAGGATTTGAAAACTAACGCTGAAAACATGAAAAACCATTTAAATGAAACCGAAGATAGAATTTCAGAACTTGAAGACAGCATGGCAGCTTATGAGTGTGAAAGGAAGAAACTCATGATATCATCAAAGACACAAGAAAAGTCAACCCAACAGCTGCAAGATGAGGCAAAACATAACAATATTCGAATTATAGGAGTGTGTGAAACAGCAGGAGATCTCACAAACGATATAAAAGGAACACTTGGTGAAATAATAGCAGAAAATTTCCCAAACAAAGTAAAAGATACTGAAGTTCAGTTAAGCTAAGCATATAGAATCCCAATGATCCATAACCCAAACAAAAACATACACAGGCATATAATAGTCAAGATCCCAGATATCCAGCAAAAGAACACATATTAAAAGCTGCCAGAGAAATGAAACAGATCACCTATAAAGGAAAGACCACCACAATCACAGCAGATTTCTCAACAGAAACCATGAAATCAAGAAGAGGTTGGAGCAAGATACTACAGATTCTGAGACAAAACAACTTCCAACCCAGACTGATGTATCCTGAAAAATTATCCCTCAAATTCAATGGAGAAATAAAATATTTCCACGACAAAGAAAAACTGAAGAACTTCATGAGTGCCAAACCAGCATTGGAAAAAGCACTAAAAGATATTCTAGACAGAGAAAAAAGAGACCACAATCCCAAGAGCAGCTATAGAAATAACTCCCTAAAGAGAACAAGTAATTAAACAGTCAGCAAAAGAAGGAAAACTTCAAGTTAATAACATGACCAGAATAAGCCAACATATAACCATGATAACCATTAATGTAAATGGCCTCAACTCAAAAGTCAAAAGAGAAAGATTGGAAGAGTGGATTAAGGAGCACAATCCAACGATATGCTGTACACAGGAAACACATTTTACTCAAAAAGAAATTCACAGGTTGAAAGTTAAAGGTTGGAAAACAATTCTCCATG